>JAABKJ010005947.1:0-22461 GCA_011634705.1 Andricus grossulariae | reverse complement strand
GTCGAGCGCTCGAGCGCAAATACTCAAACTTCGATATCTCGAAAACTAAGGGCCATTAGATCGAAAGAAAAAATACGTCCCTAATGGATTTTGATGTACTTTCATCCTGCAAAGTCCCAGACGAATCGGTGATTCCCATCTCACGTCCTCTCCTTGTTAGACATTTTGGATAAAAAAAATTTTCTTAATGGATTGATAAAACTGTTTTGGTTGACAATTCAACTCTTGTTAAAAATTCGTTCTTTTAATTTGAAAATTATCTCTTTTTGGTGGAAATTTCATCTTTTTTGATTAAACATACTATTTGGTTGAAAAATCGTTTTTATTTTACATTCACATCCTAATGAGAAGGTATTGGTTTTATGTAAAATATGACCTAGTCGGTTTCCATCAAATCTCCACGTTTTGAGACCTCCTGAGCCAGAAAAAAACTATGTTTACGAAGGTGTTTGTATGCCTGCCTGTCTGCCTATAGTATTAGTATTAGTAGTAGTGGTTTGTAGGCACGATAACTTTGGAAAAATTGATCAGATTGCATTGAGCTCTGGCACACGCTTTTAAGGCATAAAAAGAAAGGACAAATTCGTCAGCCAGCTATTTGGGATCAAAATTCAAAAAATTAGAGCATTTTCAAAATTGTTGACAACATTTTTTCTAAGATTTAAAAATTCTATGTACGAGTATTTGTAGTACTCAGAAAATCGAACAATTTATCCTCATGACTTTCTTTCGATAAAAAGAAAATGATTAGAGTTATAGCATTTGCAAAATTCCAAAAAACAAACGAAAATGGGAATTTTAAGTGAAATAATGCACGATATAAAAAAAGTCAAGAGAAGGAAAACGTTGATTTTTGAAAGCTATACAAGATTATCATAACAACTTTTTCAATTTTCTTGAAAAATCGAAAATTCAAATTTTGATCGCACAAAAAATAATGAAAAATCAACAATTCAATTTTGTGGTCGAACTATGCAAGATGCGAAAAAAGACGACAAGACAAAAATTATGCACCCAAAAAAGATATATTTTGTTATTATTCACATTTTGATAGGATGCGTAGTTTTTATTTTAATCGTGAAAAATCATACTACGAATAAAAAAATTAAATTTTTGCATCAAAGATACACGGTACAATAAAATGTTTAATAACAAAATTGTTGAAGTCGAATGAGCTTTAACAAAATAGAATTCACAATCACTAAATTTCAGTTGTCGATTGTTTGACCTTTAATTTTAAATGTCCTATGCGCGGTAAATACATTATCGAGCGTGAAGCGCGAGATCCAATAGTTGTGCGCCCCAAGCGCGCCCAAATTCGTGAGCGAAGAGAACCGCGCGCGCGGCACGCGATGAGAATGTACTCGCGCAGCGAGCAGATTAAAACCATTCTCATACGAGAAGATATTAGATCTGTGTACATTTGGACCCCCCCCAGTTTTTAACAAAATTTCCACGTTTTGAGACCCTCTGAACCCGAAAAACAGGTTTTCACGAATGTGTGATTTTTTTTTGTTCAATTAAACTATTTTTGATTTAAGATGAAAATATTTTCTTGATTAAAATATCAATTTGACTGAAATCTAAATGCAAATTTAATTTTGTTGATTCTTACAATTAATTATTAAAAAAACTAATATTAAAAATTATGTAGTACATTTACAAAAAATTTTGAATACCTAATTTCTGGAAAAGAATATTTGAAAAAAAAACTATCGAAAACCATATTCATCCAATTTTGTGACCTTGAAACGTCACATCTAGAAAAATCTGTTTCAGCAAAGTATGGTTGGCTTGCTTGGAATACTGATTGGCTGGTCACTACTTTAGCTATTACGCCCAATCAGCAATGCCTCATTTGGCCGCGAAAAATTCAAAAAGGATACTTTTTAAAGATTAAAAAAATAATTTAGCTTATCTCAAAAAATTTTTCTTCAGTAATTACATTCTTTGTTCAATTATTTTTTTATTTCACAAGTAAAAAAAATATTTGAAAATATGCAACTAACCAATTACAATTTTTAAATATTTGTCTTCCCTAATTTCCCTAAGAAAAGGAAAAAGCAAAAATGAATGTTTTTTAACGTTTTCTCATCGACTCACCTTGGAAGGCAGCTTCGAAGGTTGTTTTCTCTTCAATGGAATTTTGGGCGAACGTCACTATAGTCATATATCCAAGGATTAGGAAGAGCCAACAGCGGGCGGGTCCGGACATCGTACCTCCCATAACATGTACTCGCTCTGCTCACGTACTTTAAGCGATTTGATCCGCTCTCCTGTTCATCGAACAAGAGGAAACCAAAGGCTGTTTAAGCCAGCACAGACTTCCCTAAGTTCGTCGTCCTTTTCAGATAAAACACTCGATTTTTGGATTTTCTTACGCACTTTTTATGATCCAAGAACTTGAAGCACTTTTCGACGAATCACCTGTAATCTATAACGCACCCTTCAGAAGATTCTAATCACGAATAATTCTGATACTCTTCGATAAGGGGGGAGTTACGCTTCCTACATCTAAAATTTAAATGCCACAAATTTACGCTTCGTTATCCATTAAAAACTTTTTCTACCTAGGTGGTATTGACCTCGAAACAACCGACAATTGCAACCCCTGATCACCTAACAATAAGCGCAATAAAATATCTCACCATTTCGTGTTGTGAGCGCGGCTTACGTGACTCGCAATATTTTTTTATAACGATTTCATTTTTTTAAAAGATATCGCAACCTATTTCCGGTTCATAAAGACATGGTTTCACGAGATACTTTAAGAATTTTTCATCTCTCAGGGTTCTTCTGTGTGATACTGAAAAGTTATCAAACGCAGCAATAATTGTAGAGAAGCATTTGAAGCTTTCTTTGTGAGTTACAAGCTAAAAATAATATTTCTCTTGAAAAACTTCTATTACGGCTTTGTAGTATACTTAAAGGTACGAACGTTCTGATGAAAGAATATTTTCTTTGCTTGATCTGAAACTAATATTGGTTTTAAATAAACTTAATTTAGAAATAAACTAACGTCTACTTTAAAAAAAAACTGAGCTTCATTTCTACTTGTACCTTTAGGAATACTTCAGGCAAAATTGAATTTTTTAATATTTCCCAATCACGCAATAATTGTTGACATTCAGAAATCAATAATTAAAAAAACATATGAAATACAATTCACTCGATAAAATTGATCATTTAATAGGTTTAAAATTGAGTACATTTCAAACAAAAAATTTTACTTTCAAGTTTTGTGATAAAAAAGTCTCCGAAATAAAAATTTGGAACTAAGAGGGTGCAAAATTCCAAACTGAAGTACTTAATAATAGTACGATATAAATGTTCAAAAACATCTAACATCAAATAGTATGCTATACCTTTCAAAATTAAACCGTTTGGAATTAAATAACTAGAAATTTGATTATTTGAAACAAAAATTTTCACAATTTCCATGTCGAAGTCTTAAACTTGGGATTTCCAATTAAAACGTTCACAATTTTGTAATTCCGAAATCGATAACGTTAAAAAATGAACATTTTTAATTAGACACTGCTCCAAATTCAAAATCCAGTCATTTTTAAATTGGAATCGTGAAAATTTGCAAGAAAATCAAATTAAAATAATAACTTAATTGTACAATTTCAAATAGGACAGATAAAGATTCAAAAAATTGAAATTGAAAACCCTTAAATGTAAAACATTATTCACATTAGATTTATGTAATTACTAGCGTTGTCCAAAAAATTAATTTTATGATTTTTGAAAGTTTCGCCGCCTCATTTTTTGCCATTGAGTGGAAAAAATTGTCATAATTTTTAAATATTTAAAAAAAATGTTTAGAGGTAGGCATCACAAAGCGGTACAAATGAAATAAATCCTTTAATTTGAAAGAGAATCGTAAAAGCTTTACAGAGATGATATAAAACTATCGTGTAAACTACACATGAAGGCTAAAAGTTTAATTTTATAAATAAATTCGCTTGAAATATAAATTTTTTTCCTTTTTATCCTTAATAACTCATAAAAAATTACATTTTTTCTTTAAAAAATGTTATTTCATTATATATAGTATATAAGTATATTAAATTAAAAAGTTTTGAAGAAATAAAATGTAATTTTTTATGAATCATCAAGGGTGAAAAAGAGAATTTTAGGGTGAATTTAGAAAAAATTTTTGTAAAAACTCTGAAACCAGGTAGGATTTATCTCTGAATTAATTTCACAAAAATAAATATTTCTAATCTGGCTGCATTAAGTTTCCAAAAAAACCATGTTTTCAATCATTACTGTTCGTCAAGTTGACGAATACGGAATTGTTACAATAGCATCCATTCTTTGCTCAACAAGTGTGCCTTGCACTAATTAAAATTTCGTTTTGAGGAAATGATATTCTTTTTGCGTGAAAAGAGAGTTTACATACTTCAGTAATAACTTTCACCAACCCAGAGGGCCTTTTTATTATTATAAAACCCGCAGTAATATTTAAAAATTTCAGAGATATTCTTTTCCAACTATAAAATTAATTAAACTCCAAATCCTATTTTCTGAGTGCCTCTGATTTCTAATGAATGCGTAAGGTTCACATTCTTGGTACTTAACTCGTTACTTCGGTCAGATGGGTTTAACAGCACCTCCTGCCGGTACCAACGTTATTCTGTCTACTCAACAAGCTCGTAAAATCTTAGCAAGATCGAAGCAAATATATACATAGAAAGGGGAATGAATTTCCAGGAGTATATCTCTTTCAATTAAACTTCCTTAACGAAACGAGCTTCCACTTGTCTCTGAAAACAACGGCTAGAACGAGAAAGAAAAAGAGAAGAAAAGATGAAAATTACTTGCAGTCTAGAAATCTCGGCGATTTTAAAACTGAATTATTCTCCGCTGAATGAGAAATGAAAGATGTCTCTCGACACGTTGACCGGCTCATCATCGTTGCTACAAAATTGTTTGTACTTTTTGTCCCGTGTACAAATTTAACGATGTGGGTGAAAAGAATATTTTTCTTTTTTTTTAAATCTTTTTATTTTCTAGGGAAAGTACTGCATCGTAAATAACTATCCTTTCACATTATTTTTATTTGTTTTTACTTAAGCTTTTAAGGGTCCCACGTGTTTCTTTATTTTCTTATACTAAATTAAAAGCAGATTGAGCTACGGGAATGTAAAATGAATTAAAAAATTTAAGGCCCCTGATTTTTTAAAGAAAAAATGAGACTTCCTGAGGCTAATTTTCTTTCAGATATATGTTGAATATATATATACATATATATAGACTGACATAGAGAGTTAGAAAGACCGGTCACATTTTGATAATTTTCAAGATTCATCTTCAACACCTGACAAAATCTAGGAAATTAATAATTGTTAAAAATTGAAAAATACGCAAAATGAACCCTAAAATCTTCACTTTGAAGTGAACACAAGAAACTGCAAAACTTGTACTGGGTCTCAAATTATTATAAAAAATATAGAAGCATGCGAAAGACGAAAATCACTCAGTCGAGCGGCAACTGAAGTTCTTTGTCTCTATATTTCGTGCATGACAAAGGACTTCAGAAGGTCGAGCACCGCTCGACCGAGCGATTTTTAAATTGCACTTTTTTAATTATAATTCGAGAATCCGGTGACATTTAAAAATTTCCTTGGTCTCATTTTAATGACGAGATTTCAAGGTTCATTTTGCAATACTTTCAATTTTTTAATATTATTTTCCTAGATTTAACCAGAAGTTGAAGACGTATCTTGAAAATTGGCCAAATTAAAAATCAGACCGGTCTTTCTAACTCACTATTTTTGTCTCCATTAATGAAAGAGCATTCAAGTAGAGCTTATTTGACGTGGAATTTGATAACCTTTCTAATGCTTTTTTAGAAATTATTTTCTCTGTGTGTCCTTGTACTTCTGGACGGTACTGTATGAAGTAATTTTTATTAATCATTTGGAAGAATGTTTAATAAACTACTGAAATTTATTTCAATAACTTCACCATCATTTTACAACCAATCGTTTTCAATTTAAAATGGTAAAATGTCTGAAATGAAATGTATCGTTTGATGCTTGTAGCTCAAAAACTGCTTTTAATAAAAATTGCAATTTGCAACGTATCACATGGGTATTTTGCATTTTCGAATATTTAATTATCAAAATATAAACATTATCACTTATGAAAGCTGATAACTAAAAATGCTTACTTCCAAAACACTTTAAAACTAAAATTGTTTACTTTTCAACGTTTGAAAAATGTTAAAAATTCTATTTGGAAGTATTTTATTACAAAATTTCAAATTTATATTGTTTCCTTTTTCAAAATTTGAATTTAAAACCTAAATTCGACATTAAATTTGGTGAGCTTACAAGTTTTATATTGATCAATTTCCAACGCTTATATTTGAATTTGTTTAATACGAGATGAATAATGAAATATTTTTCATAATTTTTGCTAGTCGTCCAAAAATTTCAGGACGACTAGTCAATTCCTTTTTTCATCTCCACCAATTTTTCGGGACGACTAGGCACAGCAAATATTAACGCTTCTTTTACATTGTTCAACCTTGAAATCTTTAATTTGACAGTGTTCACTATTTTGCGCTAACAAATTTGAATTCTTTAACTTGAAAATCTGCACTGTACAATAATTAGGATATCTTAAATTTTGAATTAAATCAATTCTAAAAAATGTGCATTTGTGAATGAATTGAATTTGTAAAAGAGAGCGATAACTCTATAAAACATAGCTTTTTTTTAAATTTTGCACGTTTCTGGGTTGCAAGTGCAACCATTACAATTTCCCTCCAGAGACGATGAATTGTCAGAAAAATACACGCGCTGATGAATAGTTTGACGCCCTACAAATAAACGCGGAACAACGTTTTTCCGCTTCATTCTTTTCTCTTGCTCCAATAAAATTCAGTTATTAATAAATACATCACGGAAAAGGATATTTTTTAGACTGAAGTGACGATTTATTTATGATTTGAAAGAATTTATTCCAAAAAAGGTAAACAATATCTAATCATAATTATTGTTTGATAATCAATTGTATTGCTCATCCTTTAATTAGAAAATTACTCTTCAGATGGTATGATTCCTACACTCTGGGATAATTAAATTTCCTTAATTCCCGTAAGTGCTCTCGATAATTGTATCAGTAATTTGAAATTAATTTGAAATTATTCGATTAGTTCTTACTCAATTTAAAATTGTTCAACGCTAAACGCTTTTAATTTGAAATTTAAAATCTGATGTACATAAATCTCTGAATATAGGAGTAAGGTTTCTTCTAAAGCTTTTTTATCGATTTTAATTAGTATTTGCTTCTTCTGGTAAAAAGAATGGCCTATTTCGATTAAGAATCCTGGGCTAAAAGGATCATTAATTTTTCTCTTGTTTACATTATCGAGCTGATATAATTACTGGCGGAGGTTATATGATGTAGTTTAGCCCCCCCTCCCCCCCACCACCACCCCGGCTAGAATTGATTCTTTTGGCTCTTGCCGGAGCTTTCTGCCGTCTTTGGTTAGGCAAACGGATAAACTCAGAAACGTTCCTAACTCAATTTGTCAAGATTTTTCCCCAGATTTTCAAGAGCGAGGACAATAGTAATTGGTTTCACGGATCTGTATTTATCAACCAAAATGTAGAAATAAATAACGGACTTTTAATTCAAGACGGATAATCCTATTTCTCTTTTATGCTTCTTTGTAAGGCTCTAAAATTGCGTTTCCTAGTTTTTTATATTCTTAAGAAACTTTTTCATTTTTAATAGATGAAAAATGAGTAATGCAATATAAGCAACGGTTTTAATTTTAAAGCAGACAAGATTTTAAATTTAAGATAGAGGAAATGTAGGAGTCTTCGAATTTGTGTGATACAGGTTTCCTGGATACAAAAGTTGAAAGATCTCACGTTTGAAGAATGAAAATTTAATAAAGGATAACAAATAAAACTTCGCTCGGTTCTAATCTTCAAATTTGAAAAACTTTCAATTTAGGACTTCAAAAAGAAAAATCCTTCAAATTCGAGGCACTCAAGATGCAAAATATTTTTGAGTTTGAAATCATCCAAATATCAAAGATTTCTAGATCAAAAATGTTGGATAAAACTTGAAAACGTCAAAATAAAGAAACTGAAATTATTTAAAGACTGAATTTAAGTAAATGAAATTGTGGATCGTGGGAAAATATTTTTTAACAGGAAAATGTCAATGTCAAGATCTTTTAAAGTGATTTTATATTTTACCGAGACATCAATACTCCTGAAATGTTTTTGCCGATTTTCCGTCGTAAAAATGCAAAGAAACGAAAACAATTTTTAAGGTTTTATATCGAAGTTTCAAATTTTTTACAATTTTAGTAATGTTTCAAGGTCCAATTTATTTGTACACATGTTGAATAAAAACCAAAAATAACTCCTGCTAATTGTTGCGCTACTTAAAGTATTTAAAATATTCAAACAATTTCTAGATTCACTTGTTTATCATTTTTCGATAGACAAAACTAGATTTGATATCGTAGAGGAGTCTGAGTAAAAATTCTGTCAACATTTCTAAAAGTTAGTTCGAAATGAAACTTTAACGCGGTCATTAAAAAAAATAAACAGACACAATGCCCATTCATTTTTCTCTGAAAGCACAAGTGAAGCCAAAAAAATGTCCAGATTGGTTTTGTTCTCTTTCCTGATGACAAAAAAAACACGATTTTTTATCGTGGGAAGTATCAATCGAAGCGTAAAATAAAAAATGTTTTCCCGTTCTAACGAAGGTGGCGAAAGACAAGAGACGACAAAAACTTGTCGGCGTTACTCCCCCGTTTATCGATCATCATCGATAATGCACTGACCTCTCGCCGTAAACGAAAATGTCGGTACTGTTAGGCGAGCGACACAATTCGCCGGGCTCACGCGACCCCGGGAATCATCCAAATCGTAACCTTTGAAAACTGGTCGTAACTCCCGAAACGGAATTCTTGATTCAACACTAGGTATCCTTTTCTTCGAGAACACGGGACCTTAGAAAAGGGTCATATCTGAATTCACTGATAAATAAACAATAAACAATCGGATGTCGAAAAAGTGTGCACGTTCGAGTCGCGAGATCGACGCCGGATTTGCGATACAGCGTCATAAGCGCCGGCCGGACCGGTGGTTTTAATCGAACTGCGGCTCAGGAGCGACGGTGGCGGCACCGAGGGATGAGAGCAAACATGACGAACTAAATCGAGGGTAGTCGAGTGCGCGCGCATTTGGGGTTGGTAGGGATAGTGGGTGGAAATGGGTGGAAGTGGGGTTGGGTTCAAGGGGGAAATACGCGAGTGTGAATGCGGAAGGGGGGATGAAGAAGGAGAGGAGGAAACAGGGGCGAGAAATAAAGAAAGAGAAAAGAGAAAGGGAAGGTTTAAATAGGGCACTACTTAGTTACACAAGAGACGTAAGTTGCCCGAAAAATGCCCCTTTGTATGGAGAGAAAACTGTCGCGATTAAGGTCGAGGTGCAGAAGCTTGCCGAGATTTCAGTGTTAAGTAGTCAAATGGATATTTAGTGCTGGTGCAAATTGAGAGGATCTGTAATTCATTTATTCAAGAGATCTGAGTATCGATTTTTATTGTATTTTGTTTTTATTTTTGGTTTCAATAGTTTATATTAGTCAGTAGATAGTGAACACTCTACCGATACCGGTAATCAAATTCCCTGTAACGTTTAGGTGACAAAACTGTTCTGTTACAAAAAGGTTAAATGTTACATAATTCGGTTACAAGTGAGTTTAGAGTTCTATAGTGATTATTGATAAACTGAATTGATAACACTGATAAATAACATAATAATTCGAGGACTGAAATGATGACGCTGTTATGTATTTGTTGTATAATCCTGTTACATATCTCTGATGAAACACTATTCTACGTCGGTTACATAAGAATTGTTTACACATAATTTTTTTCAGAACAGTTACAGAATAATTATAATATTCTTTAATTGTATTTGTGAAACTACACGTAAATATAAAGCACTAATAAACTTTTATCTTGTTTTAGATTTTTAATCACGGAAGAAGTTTTTTTTCAACAAAGTTTGTTTCTGCTCTTTTGGTAATTTTACCAATTTAGGATAAGATGAACGTTCCTTAGTGCTTTTAACTAAGGCTTTGAAACCAGGACCCAACCTCAAAATTGAGTTGCTTCATTTTACTCCATAAATACTAAAGTTACATCCTTTTTAAATAATTAGAGCCTATTCCTGTTTTGAATCAAATCTGTATTCGGAGCGAAAAATTGGCTAATTTCAATAGCTTTTGTGTAAAAAGTTTCTTTTGTAATGAATGGGTACGAGGTTCGCTCCTAGTTTTAATGCCCTCAAAGGGATTTATAAAGCATTGCAGGTTATTAGGAAGAATTTGAAGGGTTTTTTGGATTTACAAGGGAATGCAAGGAATCTGAATAATTTTTAGAGCTTTCACTACTACAAATACTACTCGGGATTAGAATGTAGAAAATTAAAAGTAATTTTTCAGAAAATTAATCATATAATAATTATTATTTTAGGAATAAAAAGAATTCGTGTATAAAATTCCAAATAAATTTCAATATTTTCAGAGATTGCAAGCGGTTATACAGAATTTTAAGGTATTTGAATCTTTTTCAAGAATTTCCGTATATTATAATTTATTGATTGTGGATTGCAAGGAATTTAAAAGAAATAAAACTTTCACAAATAATTTCAAGTACCCTCAAATATTAAAATAGATCAGGCCCATTAACAGGTAAGGCTTTTTCGGGAAGAGGGATTCCGGAAAATCTAACGAATCCTTACTTTCGATGGAGAGGGGAACTAAAGTTTCGTCTTTGATTTTTTTTTCAATATGCTAATTAACACTTGTTTTTGTTGTTTGAACTCTGTAAATGCTATTCAAATTTTGTAAATCTATTAAAATTGATTAAATCATGTAAAAATTCTGTGATACACTTTCGATTCGATGTATATCGTACATATAATCCCTTAAAAGCCCTCTAAAGTGATTAAGCTCCCTGGAAATCCCTTGAACCACTTTGAAAACTAGGAGAAATTCTTGAAATGGCTTCAAATCTATAAAATCCCACAAAAACCCCTTACGATTACTTACAATTCATGAAAATCCCTCAAAATCTCTGAAAATCGATCGAAATCCTTGAAATTTCGTTAAATATTTCAAAATCTCATGAGATCCAAACCATATTATGTCTCTTGAAATCCGTTAAAATCCTTTGCAATCTTTGTGAATCCCCGAACATTTTTTTTAATCTCTTTATTTCTCTTTAAATCGCTTTAAATCTTCGAAATCACACTGAAATCTCCTGATATCTTTCAAGTTCCGTGAAAATACTTCTGTACCGCATGAAATCCTTTAAAATTAATAAAAATCCCGTGATTTATTTTAAAACTCTTACAATTATTTAAAATATTCGGAAACCCTTTGAAATTACGTTAAATCTTTTTAAATCTTACGATATTCTCTAAAATCATTCTATATACTTTGGAATCTTTTGAAATCTCTTAAAAGCCTTGAAATCCCCAGAAATTATCGAAAAACATTTAGATCTCTTAAAATCCATTAAAATCCTTCAAAATCTCTCCAAAACTTTTGAAATTATCGGATATCCCTTAAAATACCCCAAAATCGGTTGAAAGCCTTAAAATTCCGTGAAATAATTCGAAATTTCACGAGATCCCTTGAAATCTTTGAAATCCCTTTAAAATTAATAAAAATCTTTAAAACACTCGGGAATCTTTCCCAATCTCTTGAAACGCTTTCAAACATATGAAAATCTATTAAAATATTTTGAAAGCCATTTAAATCCCTCGAATCCCTTAAAATATTTTAGAATATACCGAAATCCTTCTGAATTTCGTTCGATCTTTTAATCCGTTAAAATCGCCTAAAATCTTTTGAAATTTCTTTAAATCCCTTTAAATCTTTGAAATCCCATTCATATTCTCCGATATTCTTCAAAATTAGTGAAAATGCTTTGGTATTACATGAAATCCTTTAAAATCCTTTGAAACTCCGTGACTTTGAAGTATTTAGAAACCATTCTTATTTCCTTAAAATCCCTCAAAATCCTTCGAAATTCTTCCCCGGTATCTCTTGAAATCCTTTGAAATTCAGTAAAATTTCTGTAGATCTGATTAAACTCCTTCAAATTCCTTAAACTCTTGTAAAATCCCTTGAAAAATAGAAATGCTCTCTGAAAATTTACAAGGTAATTTTTTCAAACTCTTGAAATATTTTGACATATTTTCAAATCCTACCCTAAAACTTTTGTTATCCCTTGAAATCTTTTGAAATTCCTTAAGATCTCATGAAATCCCTAAAAATCTTACGAATCCTTACAATAGGGATAGGGTTTCTAACATTTTTAAAATCATCCTTACATAATTAATGACGTTCCCTTATAGAGGACTCGATTTTTTCAAACTAATGCCAAAAAATCAAATAAAGCTTCCATAGAGAAAATACTATATTTATAATTCAGCCAGATAAAACATTCTACCATCTAAATAAGGGAAAATAAAAATAGAAACAACGAAAGGTCGGACATATTTCGGTAGAATAGAACTTCTAAACCATACTGCTCCATTTCGTCAATTTTGAATAATGTCTTTAGGTCCCTATCCACTATCCACAACCTGAGAATTGTTCGTTCAGTTTGAAAAGTATAAAAAACTTTTCGTGGCACTCCAAAATTTAATTTTTCATCAGCCCTCCTTAAAACAAGAATATACATGTAATATACATTTTTGTTTTTAAAATTTTTCCATCTGCCAAAATACTAAAAAAAAGATACATTGATAAGAAATTACATATATTCTAGAGATTTTCAATAATACATTTATGAATATGGAAAATATTTTTCGTTGAAGAACTTTCATAGCCTTAACAGGGCACATGGTATTCTTTGGCGTCACGGATTGTTGACCGTCTTATTTTAATTTCTTTTCCCCGTTCTTGTTTTCAAACCAAAAAAGATAGGTCAGCCAGATATCCTCTTTGGTTAAAAAATGAGAAGACGAAAGATAAATTCCTATACTGATATTCCCTGAAGGAAATAAAACTTTATGTGAAGCTATATTTTTCTCTGAAATCGAAAACCGATTTTAGAACGTGTGTAGAAAAGCGTGGAATGTCGAATGTGAATATACCATTTAGTTTATTAGAACTAAAATACCCATGAATATAAAACTAAAAAGAAGAACTCCTATCTACAAAATTGCAGTCACGTCCATAAAATTTCGATTTCATCAGCAGTTTTAAAAACGCAGTCAAAGGGGAACAGCAAAATATAACATGTGGTAAACTTTATCCGTAAACAAGCAGCAAAGGAGTTTACGGTTTGATTTATGGATTTCCCTCTCTTATTCGCATTACAATTACGCAGTCTGAGACGCATCAAGATAAAATAATAAATTTGTGGCCGATAAGTAATTTCCATTTTACAATAAAAAATCCGCTCGTATCCATCAATCTTTTCCTGAAAATAATAAGCTTTCTTTTCTAACATTCATATTTAGTTGAACTTTTATTGGGATATTTCAAAAGTTAACAATCACAAATTACACACTTAAGGCTTTCGATATATAAGTTGAAAAATAAAGCACCAAGAATTTAAGAAAATTATTACTAATAATATTGAACAATTGGTAATTAGAAAACAGAAAGTATTTAAAATGTTTCGTATAAAAAATGTATCATGTATTCTTACATGAAAGATCATTTATAGAACTCTTATGTTAGCTTACGTCAAATAAATGTTATTTCATTGTCAAATAACTTACAAATTTATTGCATATATTTTTGACAAAATGTAGAAAATTCAAATAAATTATTAAAAAAAAACGCAAAACGTGCAATTAACAACTTTATTATTAACGTTGCATTATATTCCCATCAACCCTTCTTGTTACTCCCGTGACAAATAATTACGCTTTTATCGATAATTTCAGTAAGCACAGTAATAACGCGTTTTCCAACTTCCCCGCTTTATGGAAATTGGCACTATCTATTTTGCACAAAATATGAAATACCCTGCTGACATTCAACCAATGTTGAAATTAATTTTTTGACCATTTTAAAACCAATTAAAAATCCTTTCCTCAACATATTGCCGTACTTATTTTAATTAAAAAGTTTTTATATATCAGTTCAATGCTGCATTTTAATCTTTAAACTCTAAATTCACTTTTTACAGGTAAGTTTTTTGACTACTAAAATAATGTCAGTTTTACTTTAAAAGTTGAGTAAACTTTAATAAAAAGCGCATATTCTGAATATCAGTTTAAGGAATAGTTTAACAAGGTCAGTTGAAAGAGATGGTAAAAAATGTGCGTCAGTGAAAAATGTCGTTTCAGTCTAAAGATAAACGAAATACGTTTAACTAACATGAAGTACGTGAATAATGTTCAATGGCCCAAAAAGAACTAAAGGGGTGTGATAAAGATGGTAAAAAATCTGCTTCGCAATCGTATTTTTTGCCTCCACATATCCCTGTTTACGATTTCCAGAGCAAAGAAAAAAGAAAAATGGAAAAAAAGTAAAAAATATATAAAAGTGAGCCCCAGAAAGAATTTCGTAGCCAATTAAAAGCTATTATTTCATTTTAAATCATGAAATGACAAATCCTGTCCCTCACCCTTCCTCACACACCGTACCCTCACCCATATCCACCTTTCTCACTCCTTTCTCTTATATTCACCATCCGTATTCTTTCCCCTTCCATCTCCTTCCCCTTGCAAAGTCCCTACACCTACCCCCTCCCCACGCCGCTTCCTCATCCCTAACACTCACCCTCCCTTCCAACCCCTTAATTTTATATCCCATATACCTTCCTTTCCATAGCTAGCTACAACTATTCTCCTTTCCCTCACACGAACCCTTCCTATCTCTTTCCCACATCCCTTATACTCACAAAATCCTTCCCCTTCGCTTTATTTTCCCTATCCATAACCCTTTTATGTCAACGCTCGTCCCTACCTTTAATCCCACCCCTGCCCCTCCAAATTCCCTCAACCCTTTCTCTCTCCCATCCTCATGAATTACACTCACCCGAACCTTCCATCCCCTTAATTTCGTCTCTCATATCCCTTACCGACAACTCCCAGCTACAACTATTCTCCTCACCGTCCCCATAACCCTTCTTCTCGCCATTCCTCATCCCTAACACTCAACCAATACTTCTCTTCAGCTATATTTTCCCTCCCTATATCCCTTCCTCTAAACTATTTCACCTACCCTTCTTCAAAACCCAGCCCCTCAACTTCCCCCAATCCTTCA
This sequence comes from Andricus grossulariae, assembly GCA_011634705.1. Lineage (NCBI taxonomy): Eukaryota > Metazoa > Arthropoda > Insecta > Hymenoptera > Cynipidae > Andricus > Andricus grossulariae. The sequence continues at coordinate 7,173 of JAABKJ010005947.1, read as the reverse complement.
TCTCTCCCTTCCTCATTCATAAAACTCAGCCGAACCTTCCCCTAAATTCCAGACAAATATTTTCCCCTCTTCCCATAATCTCTCTTCCCACCACTCCAATCATTCCCCACCCAACCCCTTCACACACTCATGGCAACGGTTGCTAGAGGATTATTAGTCTTAGCACATTCCAGTTTTTTCGAATTCTAAATATTTGTTCTCTAATGCTGTATAATTCATGAATATTAATACAAAATTTGAGTCTAAAACCTTAAATATTTAAAATATTATGAGTGTTAAACTACGGATGGTCGAACACCTAAACGAGCCCGGGGCTACGATACGCTAAAAATAAATTTTATTTATCTTCTTAATACAAATGGTATATATTTAATAGGCCACCCTGGCCTATGTGCAAATAAAATGTGCAAATTTTACTAAAAATGTGTAATTTATTAATAGTACCCTTAATCCTATTTTCAAACACAATTAATAATTTATCATTTATTCTCGTCTATATTAATATTATTGCAAAATAGTTTGCGAGAAACCATTTTGCCTCCATTGTCATTATGGCTTCAGGAATCTCAATATGATATTCTAGTATAACAATAAACAATAAACCTAGGACGGAAGAAATAATTTAACTTAACCTAAACAGTGGGTTACAAAATTTATTTTATTGTTTTCATGAAATTTTTAATTTGTTCATACGTTCGAGACAAAATATTTCCAAAATATTAAATAAAAATTCTTTAAAAGTCTCTCGAGTATTCTGTATGTACATCATTAAATAACATTACAAAATCTATTGCATAAAAATGCTATCCCTACAATTTAAAAATTCGATAGGAGTGTGTAAATGAAAAACCGTGAGTCTAATACTGTATATCTCTTTAAAATATAACCCTCCTCTCGAATTTTAGAACTATTAAATTAAAAACAATTAAAATATATCATAATTACTTAAATATTACTTGAAAATAAATATAAGAATTACTCAAATTGTTTTTTTTTTTTAACAAAACAGTTTCCTATCAACAATATAAACTATAATATCAATGAAAGCTTCAGAGAACTTTTTTTACGTCCTCAGACGGGATGAAAACTTTACAGTATTTATTTTTAAGTACGAATCTTAACTAATGCACAATCGTTATACTTTTTCTTTGACTTTAAATATTGTTCTGTAAAATTTCAAGGCTACCTTCGAATCAGTCTAGCGTGAAACCAGATTTTTGTAACCAAGGAAAAAGACGTATAACGATTTCAAGGCAAACTTGGGTGACTCAGTAAATTTATTGGATGGAGAATGTAATTACTTCATTTTGCAATTTTAAATTTTCAACAAAAAATTAATTTAAGAAATAAACAGTATATCTTGACAAACAAGAAAACAGAAAATCTAAAATGAATTATTTTGCAAAATTATATATTGCATCGTTATAGATATTTCCTGAAGGCAAAATAGGATAGTTAGGTTGTTTTCTTTTGATTTGAACAAATAATTTTACATTTTACCCATCCAGGTGTTCCACGAATTGTTTCGTATCGTCTCCTCGATCGGTGCCAGGACGACTATTACTATGAGCACCGCTGCGAAGATGGCAATTACGACGAAGTAGATACCAAAGATCAACTTCCGGAGTCCCGAATGCTGCAGACAGAAATGAAGAAAAGGTAAGTCAGACGAAATGGAATATCGATTAACTATTTGATTCAAGCTGAAGTATCGATAATTGCTATTTTTAAATTGTGAATTTTAAATTTATATTTAAGATTCTTATTACAATTTAAATCAAATTAATATGATTTCTCCCTGATTATAATTCCTTCCTATTTATAATTTGTTAGTTATTTGACGTGGATTTAATATTCTTTAGAAGAAATCAGTCCTCCATTTGGAATTAACACAAATAAGTTTCTAATAATCTCTTTATGGAAGAATCCCTTTTAATGTCTACTAATCTCTTGAAATATTTAAATTTCTGAAATATGTATGACCACTTATATTTCTTGAAGTCCTTCTGCATTAAAAAAAAAATTATCCTGATATTTCTTTTCATTTCTTGTAGACTATCAATTTCTCTTGAATAAGTTCAATAAAAATATTCCCTTAATTAATAATAATAATCTTCAAATTCATTAATTCTCTTTGTCCGCAATGAATCTCCTATATTTGCACTGACTTATCGTGTATATACTTCAGTTTTTCTACGAATCATTTAGTTTTAATTGGAATATCAAATTCTCATCACGTTAAATCGACATAACAATAATTATTTACATGCATCATAAGAAATTATAAGAATTTCCAAAAAATAAATCAACGATGTCATTTTCACTGTTCACAATTGAAGAGTTTTTAATTGTAACTCTTCAAAATTGAGAACCTTAATTTTTAAATATTTTAATTTAGGAGTATTTAATTTTGACAATTTACAATAGAAAATTATGCAAGGTTTAAGTTTTACAATTAAAAATTCGGAAATTTTCATGCTTTACATTGAAATTTCTTCAATTTGGAATATTTAGAATAGACAACTTGACTTTTGATTTTTTAAATCATTATAATTTAAGAACTTTTATTTTTAATTCTTTCAAATTGTAGAGTTTTCAATTGCAAATCGTTGAAATTGAAAAATTTTCAATGTTGCATCTTCAAAATTGAAGTATTAATTAATTAATTATTATTATTATTTTATTTTATTATATTTTTTTATATTTATATTTTATTATATTTCCGAATATTATTAATTAATTCGGAATGTCTTTTAAAAACATATTATTACGATATCAAAGAACAGATTACTGAAAGCCTATTAAAATTGAAATTAAATAAAAATTTAATGAATAGCTATTTTAATAATTATTTTAATTGATGATGATTAATTATATTTTATTACAATCCTTTGGATCGAAGAATGTAGGTATTTTAAATTGATAATTAGGCAGTCAAAATAAGAACCGTGTAGTAAGTGCGCGTGGCGCGCTGTTTTTGCTAATAATAAAATAATTTATATTTCCTAATATCTTTCAATCTCGATCAAATTACATACTGTCTAACAAAACTCATTAAAATAGTTTTAAACAACCTGAATTAAAAAGTAAAAATGAAAGAAGAGCTATTAGAGAAGTCAGTATATGAAATAATAATAAATGTGAAATAAAATCTGAATATAGAGTGAAAGATGTTTGATTATATATGTCTTATAAATGCAAATAATACTTACAGGTGCATCTCTCCTTGTATCGTGATGTGACATTGGACCTCGAGAATGCATGTCCTTCATGGGGAAGGAATTCACTCTCTGACTCCCTTGCCTGTCTGAGATACATCCAGTAAACTGAAAAAGGAAATAAAAGAAAATCACGTCATGGTAACGTCGCGTGAACGATTCTTGTAATATTTAAATCTCTTCAGTTCTAGCTGTTCTGATTTTTCCCTCCCAGAGCACGTACATGCCACATATATCACTCTAAACACAAGAACGTATTCAAAATTTATGCACCCAACCTAGCAAAACAAGCTTATCAGCATTTTCCCCCATAAAAGCTTTTTCAAACACAAACTCACCCTAAAGTTTACTTATTTTAATTTTATAAAGTAAAATTAAATTATATGCTGCTCTCTTAATTCTTATTGACAACTTTTATTGGATAAAATAGTTGAATAATCAATTTAAACGAATAGTTAAATTCATGGTATTGAGGTCGAAAGGTCAGGAGCAAAGGCGTGATCATATTCGCCCTCGAAATACAATAAATTAATTAAATTGAAGAAAAGAATGCAGATTTGTCACTGCCTACAATCTGGTAATATGTAAATTCGCCTTTGATAAATTTCAAGTTTCCTTACCGTCAGGAAGAGATGAGTCACAATGTGGAAAACCACATAAGCGACGACCACCCAAATCATCCATTCTGGCGTCAAATCTTTCCTTATTCCAATTGCGTAGAAAATAGTGACAACTGAAATAGAAATAAAAAAAAAAGTAAAAATTATGAAATAGGAATTTTTTGTTACTCTGATATGGCGTTGACCAGGGTAAGTAATAAGTGAAGATATTGGTTTGAAATTAATCAATATTATTGATTACTGGTCCATATTTTTATTAAAAACGAACAAACTGCAAGGTCGCGCAGTTTAGTTTGATGTTTCGACCGTTCTTCGACGGCCTGCATCAGAAAAACAATATAGACTATACATTCGACATTTCGTTTGTAAAAAGTATTATAGTATCTATTGTTAAGAATTCTAGTAAGTGAAAAAAGAACGGAATTTCTATTCAGTGTAATTGGAGACTATGTATTAAAAATTTAAATTAATAATTTTGACTCCGTCTGCAGGACCGACACAATTAAAAATTATTTAAAAAACACAAGAGATGTCAAAACTGTGTATGTATACATGCCATCCCGCAAACTGTTATGCCCGCAGATTGTTATGCCCGCAGATTGTTATGCCCACAGATTGTTATGCCTCATGGGCTAATAAGCCTACAAATGAATAAGAAAGTAATCCATATCCCATTTACAATTAGACGATTTACACATTTTTCATGAAATAAATCTGTTGTGAAAAAATAAAACAAAATAGTATATGTAAACATCTAGAAATAATTTAAAAATTTGGTTTAAACAAAATCAATTTAGATTATTAGAAAAGAGAAAATACAATTTTATGCCTGTCAAAAAATGTGTTGAAAATAACAATGATTAAAAACTACTTTAAACATCTTTATAGTGTACAATAAATTCATATTTATTAAAACAACTTTTTTTCGATTCGGGAATTTTGCATTATTGTCGATTTTATAATGTTTGGATTTTTCTTTTTCAAAAATGTTCTCATCAGGAAATTTATTTTTGTCAGAACTTCCCTAGTCATCCAATTTTTTAAATAAAAATCGTGATTGTATTTTTGAATTTTTGTAATTAAAATAAAAGTAGACTTACTTGCACAAATATGAGCAGCATTTCCAACAAACCAATGGACCCAATTGAAAAGGGGCCTCTTTGGTGCACCAGGATGGGGCCTGAAGGCCGCCATGAAAGGTTGAATGAAACATAAAATTGTTGTTGCTAAACCTATTGAAGCATGTTCTGTGTTACTACTCCATCTTCCCAATTGAATGAAAATTACGATGAACGAGGCCAGCGTCATCAGCCAAGTGAGTACCATGAAAAATCGATGCCACTGTGAAGAAAAATGCTGAATCATTATTTCAATACACAAAAAATAAAAAAAAAAATAAAACGGAAAAAGAACATTTTTTACAAAAATTATTTTATTTAGAGAGAACAATAATAATGAAAATCTAATATCTACATTATGAGACTTTAAAAATTGTGATCACTAAAATGTATCACTTTAGAAAATTCCGAGTTTTCATAACTTTAAAATTGCACTGAATTTCAAGTTTATTCATTCAAGATATTTTTTAAACAAGATACCTGAAATTTATATTTTCATCCATTTCAATACAAAATAAAAGTATTTAATTACCTAGATTTTGATCTTCTCTAAAGAACAGAATATTAGGTTTACTTAACTTTTTCAGTTTAGACTTTATACGTCAATTTAGATTGTATATGTTCATTAAGAAAGTATCAGTTTTTCCATAAAAATTGTGAGCATTGCAGCAGGAAAGTTCTTGAGATTTTTAATCCTTCCAAATTCGATTGCTCAAAATCGATAGACCTCATGTTTTTATTGTTCCAAATTAAAAACGAAAAAATTTCTTTTACTTGTGTTCATAGATTTCGTAGGAACGGGTTCGGTTAAGATTTTCCGGATTTTTGGATTTTTCGGTAATTTCATAACAAACGCCAATCAAATGTAATAGAATGAGACTATACATTTTTCTTAAATCTTTTATCAAATCACTTAACTTTATATTTTTAACAGCAATTTAGAATATTGAAACCCTTTACTAGGGTAAATTTACAACTAAATTTCTATAAAATGAACTATAAATAACCGTCAACAATAATAAATTAAAAATGGTAAACTTGTATTAAATTTTTTTTTAATTCAGGGAAAAGTCAGGAAATTTAAAAAATGAAGTTTTTTGGCCAGCCTGCATCTAAAAGAGCAGATGTAGATCTACAGAGAGATCGTAAAAAAAATCAAAATACAAATGTTTTAATATCGATATTAAAGTCTTAATAATGTTTATTACAATCTGTTTATTGTAATTACGAAACTTTCACGTTATACTATCATTTGAGATACATGCATTTCCTATATGGTGGATTTTAAAAAACATTACGTTAGAATTAAAACTTTACGTGACAGTATTGATAATTTTGCGCACCCCTCCCCCCAAAAAGCAAGTAGCGCCGCAGGTCAATATTTAAAAAATTGCATGTTTCCAATGAAATTTTAATATTTTTATTGGAAATTCAAAATTTATTTATTTAAACTTATTTTTGTATTTCCCATCCCTTGCAGTCTGTGCCAAGTGCGTAGACACCGATGCCACTGCCCTAGTTACATTTTACCGAGGTTTCCTGCGAAATTATAAAAACAAAGATTTTTTCAGAAATGATTTTATTTATAAATAACTATAACTACTTTTAATAATTCGTCAATATCACTTCTAATATATAAAAAAGTAATATAAAAACTATTACAAAAATCTGCAACAATTAAATATAAATCAAATTTTTGTTAGAAAGTATGAAAGATGGAATATTAGAAAAAAATAAAACCCACTGTCAGAAAGCTGATCATAATCCCTGATTAATTGATTAAATTGAGATCATATAACAAGAATTTTCTTCACACATATACAAAATCTTCATTTTTCCACCGTTTACCGTAGAGATGCATTCGGGCGAAACGAGACAAGAAACAAAAAGGTCAAAAATGAGCATTGGAAGCTGCGTGGTCATCAAAATGATAATTTAATATTCACTGAAGTGAAATAATTTTACAAAAACTAACCACTCCATTTATAACAGCATTGGGTTAAAAAATTGTAAACAAAATTAAGGTTCATAGGACAGAAAATCTAAAAAAATGTATTCGAATATAAATCAAATTTATACGAGAAATATAACGAATTTTTGGAAAGATAATACGCACTTTCTATGGTTACGGAATTTTTCGTTTCCAACTCGTTCAGGGCTAACGTTACGGAAAATTCCGTAACCATAGACAGTTCTAAAATAATAAGGTAAACGTCC
>JAABKJ010005946.1:0-22463 GCA_011634705.1 Andricus grossulariae | reverse complement strand
TCAATTTTCAAGCTTTTAGTAAGTAACACTATCTCTTTAATAAAATAGATTTATTTAATGCAAAGTAGAATTGAAATCGTTAAATAATACTGATGTTATAAGCAAAGCCGCCTTTGCCCCACCGGTCGGCGCTGCCCCTCCTTAACCTATGTTGGTACTTAATACGGTAGACATGTTATTTCATCCAATCAGCGAAGAAGTTCGGAAATATTTTTAAAGGTAAAGTGAAGAAATAGTGACATAGATTTAGAGCTCACCTGGCGGTGTGTGATTGGCTACATAGTACAAAGCTGCAGTTCCATATTCCAATGCCTTCGGCCCTGACATGAGCTGAATGCACTTTTTAATTTCCTTAAGTAAAGCACTGTGTTTTGGAAACAGAGACCACTCAGAATTATTTCCCGCTTTCTGACCACCCCAAGTTTGAGCCACTGCACCTTTGACTGCTAAAGTGCAAATTAGGTCACTTTCCAACTCCAGAATGGGCGCGATTTCCAACCATTTTTCGTACGTCTTCAAATTTAATTCAGGAGCTGAAAATACATGATGCCATTCAATCAAATTCTATTAATCAATAATATTATTTCCATATCTAGAACTAAACTTACTGATTATTTTCCACTGGTTTACATTTGGCAAAAATGGAAGTCTCCATTCAGCAATCGGAGGCAAAGTACTATGCTCTGGATTCATGTTCACCCACTGTTCTTGTTCTACCTCAGTCGGTTTCCTAAAAGGAAGGTTTTATATTATATATTAAAAAAGCTTCTAGTTTCAAATTTGAAATGGGTCATTCCAAAGATTTTTTTCAATTTCAGCCAAAAATCTGCGCGACAATGTCAGCGATGAATTTTGCACAAAATAGTTAAAGCTTCAACCTGAGAATAGGAATTTTCAAAAATAAAAGTCAATTTTCAACAAAATAGTTGAATGTTAGTAAAAACATCATTTTTAACAAAACAAAAAACGATTTTTCAACTAAAATTATTAATCTTTGGCCAAAAAAATTACCTTTCAAGAAAGTAGTTCAACTTTGAACCAACGAGTTGAATTTTCAAAAAAACTTTTAAAACCTCTAAAAAGGTAAATTTTCAACAAAAAATGTAATAGTTGATATTTCAAAAAAAAAAAAATAATAATTTAAAATAGAACATATTAATTTTCAACAAAACAATTTCATTTTCAACCAAAAAAGATGAATTTTCAAACAAGAATAATAATTTTCTACCAAACAAAATACATCAATTTTCAATCAAATAGTTGAATTTTCAACTAGAAAAGATCAATTTTCAATTAAAAATATAAAGTTTGAATCACAAATGGAATAGTTGCATTTTCAGTTAAAAACATTAATTCCCAATAAAAAAAAAAATTTCTACAGAACAGATTAATTTTGTACCAAATAGTTGAATTTTTAAGCTAAAAAGTCGAACTTTCAACAGAAACGTTAATTTTCAACCAATCACTAGGATTTTCAACAAGACTAACTTTCAACTAAAATTATGATTCTTCAAGAACAACAAAAATAACTTTCAATAAAGTAGTTCAACTTTCAACAAAGGAGTTGAATTTTCAACGAAAAATGTAATATATGTATAATGTAAATAAAAAACAGTTGGATTTAATGAACAAAAACGAATTTTCAACAAAATACTTTAATTATCAACTAAACCAGATTAATTTTCAACCAAAGTAAAGTTAATTTAATTCAATGTTCTATCAAACTGTTGAAATTTGGAGCCGAAAATACGAATTTTATACAAAACAGTTGAATTTACAACCGGAATAGATCAATTTTTAACCAGAAAGTTGCATTTTTAACCAAGAAAGGTTCCATTTCTACACAAAGAGATGGTGTTTCAAACTAAAAATATGAAAGTTCAACAAAATAGTTGAATTTTCAGCCAAAAAAAATTGTTAGTCAAGAAAGAAAAAAAATTTCAATCGTATTCATGAATTTTCAAGCCAAAAAGACGAATATTCAACAAAATAGTTAAATTTGAAACCAAGAAGTATGACTTTTTAACATATTTGTTGATTTTCTAATACAATAATTCAATTTTTAACCAAATAATACCATTTTAAGCCAAAAATGATTAATTCTTTCCCAGAAATTTAACAGTAGACCTTTCAACCGAAAAAAATGGATTTTCAACCCAAAATAGTTAGATTTTTTTATTGCAATCTATTAAATCAGTTCGCTTTTATGTGATAAAACGAGAAAAAGAGGGGAATAGAGAAAAGACTGTGAAGCCTGCCATAAACGAATAGGAATGTTTACAATTTATAGACTGAAGAATAACATTTTAAATAAAATTGAAGTTCATTTTTAATACTTTTGAAATATTAGGTTTGAAAACTGAAAATTTTGCTTGAAAAATAAAGGTAATTTTCCACTGCATACTTTTTGATTTCAGACTATACACTTTCAAATCCTGACTACACATAAGTGTAATACTTGAAAAATGCTGTGACACTATTTTTTTCAAATTTCTGACACTATTTACACTATTTTTGATCTCTGAAGTGAGTCCAAGGCCTGCAAACTTAAAAGAGCTACCAATTTCTAATTGTCTAGTTCAGCGATCTCGCTTTTATATAAAGTTATAAGGTATAGTATGTAATGAGAAATTTCATGAAAATAATTTTAGTGAAGCCTTTTTTTTTGATTTTACATAAATATTATAAATTTTGCATTTTACTTTGAATTTTAATTTCTGAGGTACAGTGAATTTTTTAAACGACCTCTATTTTCACGGCTTTCATGATTTATTTTGAAAAATATTGCATTTATATAAAATTATTTTGCAGAGAAATAGTGTATTTCATAAAAAGACAACTTTTTTGTATACTTCATTTTTTGGTGAAGTCATTATTTTTCGAAAAAATCGACCAAACATGAAAATCACGCTACTTTTTCATGATTTTGCCAAAAAATGAACTATAAATTAAAAAGTATCCATTTCAGAGAAAATATTATGTGCACAAAAATGTAAATCTCAATAAATTACACAGTTGTTCTGTGAAACATTTTTTCATGTATCTTGAAAAACTACAACTATTTTGTGTTCAAAATTTTTCTCAAAAATCAATAGCTTTCTAAAAAAATCCATTTTTATTTTTTAAAGTTTTTTACGTTCGGTTGTTTTTCTATTTTTGCGTGAAGAATGTCCATAAAATAATTTCAGATAATGATAAACAATAATTTTTTATATTAACTAAATCGATAAAATGGGTTAATGAATGAATAACTTTGGTGCTTCTTGGACAATTGATTATTTCTAAATTAAATCTATTAACACATACGCATTCTATCAGTTGAGATCAAATAAAAAATTCTTACTTATTATTATCTGGAAGTGTTTTCCAAACATTCTTGACAACAAAATTTAAAAAAATAATGATAAAAAATGTTGCCTTATCTTTTTTAATTTTGGACGTACGTGTATGGTAAATATTTAGCATAAAACTGCTGTCTGAAACGAATACATTTAGCCATTAAACTTGTAAATCGGTTATAAATTTCCTTTTTATGCAGGTTTGAAATGAAAAGTAAAATTAACAGTAAAATCAAATAAAAAAAATAAAAAATCACCCTTAGCGGTCACACCTCCAAATACACCTTCAGATATTTTTGGCTGAAAAAAAATCATGAGTGATTTTGCAACAATACAACATAAGAGAAAAAATATCTCCAAAGCCTCAGTGATAATTTAACTATTCGAAAAAGATACTTGAAAAAAAAAACGTAGACAATCGGAAAAAATCGGAAAGCCCGTGGGGTGTGAGACACCCCGTGTTACTGTTAAGGGTTAAAAACCCTTTGGAATGACCCAAATATCAAAAAATAAACAAAAATAAATAAAAATATCAAATATCATCTTTCATACTCAATGCGTGTGTAATTTTGTAAGAAGTAGAAGTGATTGATTCTGCTTTCATTCCTATCGCCCAAGATATCCATGATAATCAGAAATACTTCATAGTAGTAGAAATTTATCTAAAATTGAATTATTTAGATTAATATTGGACTGGATCTATTTCAAATCTTGCAGATTTTAAATTTCAAGTTGCAGAATCTGTCAGCGACGAAATCAATTGTTTTTAGAAAAAATTAGGTAACACGTATGTTTCCAATTTGAGAAAAAAATTTTTCACGAAGTTAGAAGTTTTGGAATTTTGACTTCTCGGAAACAACGAACTATAAAGAAATATCTTAAAACATTACTCAATAAATACAACTTGATCTTTTGTAATATCTTGCATCGTTAACGAAAAAATGCGAAAGTTATATTTTCTGAAAAAAAAATTCTTCCAGTCTCGAAAATTGTTTAGCGCACGTAAAACTGGTAGGACGCCTTTCTTATATAAGCAAAAACTTTTTTTCAATATTGGAAAAAATAAAAAAGTGGGGTTTTCCTGAAAATCTTTGTTATTTTTATCTTCAAAATTTTGAAAATATGAAAAGAAAATTTTTGAGAAAAACCCAGCTTTTTCATTTTTTGTAATATTTTTTTAAAGTCTCTGCTTATATAAGAAAGTTGTCCCATCAGTTTTATGTCGGCTGAACCAGTTCTGAGATAGGGAGAATTTCGTTTCTTGAAAATATAATTTTCGAATTATTCTCATAAACGATGCAAGATATCACAAAAGAGCAAGAATTTTTTTGTAGAACATTTCTAGGTGTGCAAACTTTTATCTTAATATTTTTCGTACCTTTCGTTGTTTCCGAGAAAATGTAAAAATTCGATTCTTCGAGAGAAAAATCTCCTAGCCACAAAAATGGTTTAACCCGCATAAAATTCACATGAAGTCTCCCTTATAAAAAGCAAATTTTAACAAAAAAACTGGCCAAAAATATAAGTGTGGGTTTTTTGTGAAATTTGTTTAAAAACTTTTTTCCAATTCCTACGGAATTCGAAAGAGGCCAGTAAAACTCATCAGAATCCGAAAAGAAAGTTGGAATATCTAAACAATCTCCAAAATATAGAAATTTAAAGAAAAAAAGATATGTTTTTTGAAAAATAGTCGTCAACATTCAAATACTCGTAACTTCGTGAAATTACTTTTTAATCAGAAAAATACGTGTTGACTAATTCCCTCTAAAAAATGTTTTTCATCGCTGAGAGGTCGTGCGACTTAAAGTGTAGAATCTGCCTGACTTGAAATGGATTCAGACATTAATTTAATTATATTTAATCTATATTCATAAATATTTCATTGTTGTTCAATTTACTTGAGGTTCTATTAAAGTAATGTGACTCCCCAGACGGTTTTTGTCCTGGATTTTGTTTACGACGTTTTTACACATTGTTTCAAGTTTCTTCACTTCGTTCTCGTCAATCTTCAATTCTGAAAACATTTTTAATTATTGTCATTGTTTTTTTACCTGATCCTTACTCAATCTATGTTCTAATTTAGCAACTTGCCTTTGATTCCGTTTACAGTAACTGTATTTAGAATTGGATTCCACTTTTTTAACAATACTTCCAAGTAAAGCATCAGACAGTCGTCCAAATCAAACAGGAAGTCCTCACAAAACTCCTCAATCAGTTCCACCGAAAACTCTATTTTGGAACTCATTCCGCGTTTCAAAATTTCACGCCTACTCTCAGTTCTGCTGTTGAACATTTCTGTAAAATACACGTTAAAGTCTTGAACCTATGAGGGCCCCTGGAAATTATCGGTAAACCGGACTTCATAAACTGAGGCCAAACGAATAAAATTCTATTTTTATGTAATAATCGAAAGAAAAAATGCCCCTTATTAGTAAGATAACACCACCATCATATTAGTGGAGTATTCTACTATTTATCTAAAAATGGAGTGGATAAAACAGTTGTCTACATCGGTTTTGGCTTTCGTGACTTACCATGCTTGTTAGCGGCCATGATCGGTTCTGCTTTTTGGCGAACCTAACGACATAACGAAAAACTATCATGAACTTGGGTCCTGAAAGATAGCAGTTTTTCGTTTTGTCGTCAGGTTCGCCAAAAAAGCAGAACCGAGCAAACCCTCTTCTTCCGACAAGGCCAGTAACAAGCACATTAAGCCACGAAAGCAAAAACCGATGTTGAAAAATAGTTCATCTACTCCCTTTTTACATAAGTTCTAGAACAGCCCACTACTGCGACGGTGGCGTTTATCCTGGTACCGCTAATAGGGCGATTTTGTTTTCTTGATTATTACATAAAAAATAGAATTTTCCCTGAAAAAACGGCCTTTACCGAGAGCCCTTCTATTCATTTGATGATGTATACAAAAAGCTAGACAAAATGGCTTCTCCATTTGGCCTCCGTTTATGAAGTCCGATTTAGCGATGATTTTCAGGAGCCTTAATCGGGCAATAATGATCAAAAAGATATAAAGTAAAAACCTTTGTAGGAAATTCCGTATTTGGATAACTTTTTCGCCCAATAATGCAATGTTCTGTACTTATTATATTCCTCTTGCAGCTCGTCATTTATTAAATGGAAATATTCCCAACCTAGCTGTGATATCGTTCGGTGACGAATATAATCCGCTTGATAGCTACAGCTATAGTACACAAATATTTAAGAAATGAGAATGTAATATTTGGGCACAAATCGTTCTACAAATAAATCTTATTTAAAAAAAGTGGTGTAACGATATGTCTCGAAAATCTCGCAATCATTGTTGTTAAAAATCTCATTGGCTTTTCATTACTCGAAAATGTTTTTTATCTTAAATTTTTTATTTTAAAAATTAAATCTACAAATAATGCCTTTTAATAAGAAAAATCCTAGGAAACCTTATGCGAATTAAGAAAAATTTGTGATTTTTAATACTCTTACGCGGTTAAATTCAAACTTTCAAGTTATCTAATAAATGATTGAAAATATTATTTTAATATAAAATTATAAAGTTTCGAGGACTTAAAATTTATGAAAATGTTAGGTTGTGTTAATTTTTTTCACCAATTTTAGATTATATTAGCGTTTTACACAAAAAATTGGTATTTTGAAACAGAAACCATTAGATTGCAATCCAACGAATTTTTTAATTTAATACAATTTACAGACTTGAAGAATTTCGGATTGTGCTAGAGTTTTTCGTCAAAAGTAAAAATCTTTATTAAAAAATCATTAGATTTTATGATTTGATCAAGATGTAGAATCTTTTAACAATTTTGGATTATGTTAGTGTTGTTCGTCGAAAATTGGTATTTTCAATAATAGAAAAGTATATATTTTAAAGAAGATTAAAATTTTTTGAACAATTTCCGGTTACGATGGAGTTTTACACAGGAAATTGGTATTTTCAAACAAAAATCATTATAATTTGATCAAGATTTAGAATCTTTTAACAAGTTTGATTTATGTTAGTGTTTTTCGTCAGACATTGGTATTTTTAATAATAAAAAATATATATTTTAAAGAAGATTCACAACTTTTTAACAATTTTAGGTTATGTTGGAGTTTCACACCGGAAATTGGTATTTTCAAACAAAAATCATTAGAATTTGATCAAGATTTAGAATCTTTGACCAATTTTGATTTATGTTAGTGTTTTTCGTCAGAAATTGGTATTTTTAATAATAAAAAAATTTATATTTTGAAGAAGATTCACAACTTTTCAACAATTTTACGTTATGTTAGAGTTTTAACAATTTGGGATTATGTTAGTGTTTTCTGTCGGAAATTGGTATTTTTAATTTAACAAAATGAGATTCACAACTTTTTAACAATTTTAGGTAATTTTGGCGCTTTACATCAGAAATCGGTATTTTAAAACAAAAATAATTTGATTTCAATCCAATGATTTTGTTTAAAATAATAAAATTTACCAGCATCGCCAATTTTGGATTCGTTAGCGTTTTTCGTTCGAAATCGACATTTTTATTTAAAACTCATTAGACTTCAAAGAAGATTCATAATTTTTTAACCATTTCAAGTTACATTGGCGTTTTACATCGAAAATTGGTATTTTGGAATAAAAAATATTATACTTTGAACAAGATTTATTATCTTTTAACAATCTTGGATTATGTTAGTTTTTTTTGTCGGAAAAAATGGACTTTTCAACAGTTAAAAATTGCAGAAAATTGAAAATGGAAGACATTTTTTTATTGGATTTTTAACGGTTGTGAATTCAATTTTCTTCAATTTTCAACAGTTTAAAATTTAACTATTGGAAAATGATGAAAACTGAAAATTCCATTTTGTACTGTTCAAAACTGGAGAAAAAAGCGATTTTTTAAATTAAAAGCATGTGTGAAAATATACAATTTACATAATTTTGTATGAGAATTCAATAAATGAACATTTTAATCCATAAAAGAAAAATTTGAAAAAGTCGATTTTTTTCGAAAATGAGTCAACATTAGCAAATCATGTTTTGGCAAATTAATAGTCATCGAATTGACTCTCAGTAAGAAATTTATGAGATTTAAAAAGAATTCCCAACCTTAATTTATCTCCTTGTTGAACAAAAAAAAACGATAATTAGATTTTAAAGAATATTTAAAATATTTTTACAATAATAGGGTATGTTAACGTTTTTTTTAGCGGAAATCGGTTATTTTAAACGAAAATCATTTGACTTTGACTTCAAAAGTTAAACTCACCTTTTTCAAACAATTTTAGGTTATGTTAGTGATTTTCGTCGGAAACTGGTATTTTTGAACGAAAATGCGACGGTTTGATTCTGAAGTTAAGATATCAATTTTGATCAATTATCAAAAATATTGCCCTTACTTTTCTTTTAAATATATAATATATACTATGAAATACAAAAATGTTGTATTAACATTAATTTTGTATTTTAATTTAAAAATTTGCGTACGACAAAAAATAATAATCGCGCGCATAGCGAGCGTGTTAATTTTCTAGTAGAAGCTAATGAATTACTTACGATTTACTCTCGGCAGGGAACCATTTTAAACTCTTAGATTCGGGAAGCATAAAGAGGCAAACCAATCCTAATTGCAAGTCAAATGAACGAGTGCTTATTACTTTTTGCAATAGTGAAAGCAAATATTGGCACATAGCATTCTTTATTTGGGAATTCTGGTTTGCTGTTAAAGCGTAACAGCAGCTGAAGTGTAATGTCTTTATAATTTGTAGTGTTGAAAAATCCAAGTGGTCAATCTGTATTTTATTTACATTCTCCATCCAGATTATCAACAACTTCCCGATTTCATCCTAGAGATATTTTTTAAATGATGAAATCAGTGCTAAGAACGTGCATATGATTGTTAAATTTACCAAAAAAATTGTAACATATAATATGCAAACCTCTTTTGAAGATTCATAAAAATTCGTAGAGCAAATAATGTCGCCGGTTGCAGCTGGAGGGTTAAAAAATATAAATATATATAATAATTAAAAAAAAAATTTGTTAAAAGACGAGCTAAATCAGAAACTTTAGTAAAATTGATTCTTATCGAATTAAAATATAGGAATTAATTTGTGTACCTCTGCAGAGTAAGTAAATCTTCAACGAATCTTGAAAGATTTTCAACAAAGTTGATCTTGAAGAAACAGTAGTGTCTGTATAAATCGTATACAATTTCCATTGAGATAAAGTCATTGAATCGATTTCATTCGTTTTCATACAACAGGCCTCATTGTAAGTTGTCACCCAATTATTCAATGCCAAACTGCTTTGTAATTCAGCTGAAAAACAGAATGTTTGCAGTTACTTTGTCAGGGCGGCCACTCGAGACTCAGAAGGAAATAAATAATTTTCAAATTCAAATCTTCAAAACTAAACAACTTACAATTTAAATTTTCAAAAAAGAATCTACAAATTAAAGAATCTTGTGCTAATCAAAACTCAACCGGGAGCGTTTAAAATTTAAAATGAAACATTTAAAATAGAACTATTTTGAACTGAAATATTTAAAACTGTAAAAATTCGAAGCTTTCAAAATTAGACAATCTCTGAATAATAAAAAAAAAAACATAAAAAATTATGTTGGAAATTGAACCATTTTTATTTGAAGGACTTCACACAGAAAAATAATTCAAATTCAACATTTTCAAACAGCGCTTATTCAAAGCTGAACAATTTTACATTTAGAACAATCAAAATGTAACTAATTATATTAGAATAACTGAAAATTGTTAAATAAGTAATACTTCCAATTTAAAATTGTACAAGATTGAACAATTTGAATTATCTCATTTATACATTTGCCATTTATACTTAGTCAGTTTTTTACGTATTCAACTAAATTATTAAAATATTAAACCTTTCATTCGGAAATTGTAGGATTTTGAACAATTTTAATTTTAAACCAGACAATGGTTCAGTGCTTCAGGCAGAGCTTCAATTGAAAATTGTATAACATTGTATTAAAAATTCAATCAAATTAATTATCAATGAAAATTATTATTAAAGAGAAATTATTTACTTAATACAATATTAATTAATAAATGAAATTAATATAAGAAATTCTATTAATTTAAAATAAAACTCTACAACTTTGAAAGTTCGATTTTTGCAATACTGAAGGCTTCAATCTTCAAATTGCTCAATTAATCAACAGAATTCAACAGAATGAAAAAAGATGCTCTAAAAATGGTTCAACTGTATTGCTAAGATTGAGCAATTGAAAATGGTCATAGCTGTAAATTTTCAATCTAAAATTATTCAAATTTATATGATTGTACTTAGAAATTGTACACATTTGAACAATTTCTAATGCTCCAGTTGAAAATTGTACAACTTGAGCCACTTTCAATTTAAAATTGCGTAATTCTTGACATTTCAATCTTAGTTTATCCGATTTTGTATGTAATGAATTTATAATCGGTCACGTACTAAAAGGCTTCAATTTCTTAATTACACCATTTTTAATCATTTAAATTTGAAACAAAAAATGTGGAATATTATACAATCTTAGAATTGTACTAATTTGAAAGCTTTCTATTTAAAATCATTCCTTCTATTTTAAAATAAAATTTTGAAAAATTTAATTAAAAATTATTAAATTTCACACACAGTTTAAAATTTCCTACCATTAAAGAATTTCTTTTTTTATTGGATATGCTTAGGTCGTTGATCATTCATTTACGACGGCATCAAAAAATCCGAGAAAACATAACATTAAAAAAAAAGTTTTTATGTTTCAAATTGTTCTTATAATCAAGAATATTTCTTCTTCTCAAATTTCCCACATTACTATTTAAATCGTCATACTTATGAGCATAATTAAATATTATTGTCCAAGACTTATTATTTCATCCTTACTATAACTCATATTTTGAATTTAAATTTTAAACAACACTCTTTGATGCTCTTAAACCCAAATTATATATACTTCAAGTTTGAGGGCCTAAAATATTTTATACTAGCACTAAATGCGCGCGCGCAAACAGCTTGTTCACGTTCCTGGATTTTTATTTTCTAATATTCAAAATATAAAGTATTTAAAAATCCATAACAACACATTTTTTAATATTAAAAGTTCTACCATTTTTTAAAACGAAACCTCTTGAAACTTTTTTGAAATCTTTTAAAATAACTTAAAATTCTTCGAAATTTTGTTATGTCCTTCATATCCCTTCAAATTGTTGAAATCCTTAGGAGGCCCTTAAAATGAAATTAATTTTATTCCCTAAAGTTCTATAAAAAATCATCCATTAAAATATGTAGAAATCATTTGAAATTCCATGAATAAAAATTAAATTACATTTCTCTTAACAAACCGTTTAAATAGAATTCACGTGCGAAAAGCGCCTGTTCCCATCCTTGGATTATTATTTTTCAATATTAAAAACAATAACTACTCAAAAATCCATAATATCACAATTTTAAATATTAACAGTTATAAATGTTTTTTAAACGAGTTAAATAATTTAAGAAACGATTAATTCTGAAAAACCTCTTAATTATTCGCAATTTTAATATGTTCATGGATGCCAATGTTTGTTACGTATCTAGTGATCTCAACTGTTTCCATAAATATTATTAGTCACATATTTAAAATTTTTAAATAGAAATATTTTTTAAATCTTCAATTAAAAATGGTTTATATTTGAAAATTTTGCATGTGCAACTGATAATTCAGAGATTGTTAAATTTAAAACGTCTAGAAATTGTCTAACATTAGAAAATCAAAATTGTTTGATTTCAAACGCTTCTATTTGAACTTGTATGAGCACTAAAAATAGTATCTATTTAAAAAAAAATTAATATACTAAGTAAAAATAGAAGAATTAACTATAAAAATTTTAAAATTAAACCCGCGAGGGATAAAACAATTTTAAATACAAAATCGTTTTAATTAAAAAATGTTTTAATAGAAAATACCGTTTTTTTGGTTGTAAATATTGAAATTGTTGTTTGAATTTTAGTTCAATCGAACAACAATTTTTATTATATGTCTAACATAGTGACAGTCATTATTCAAATTTAAACTAAATAATCGTCAAGGCGGACAGACTTTATTGTAATTAATTTCAAACATATTTAATTTGTATAGATTCAACAAAAAATATTTTACCTTTAAAATTTTATTCAAATCCTAAATAGTTTAGTTTAAAATTAGTCAAATTGAAACAAAGTAAAATGAATTATAATAGATCATTCTCTAAGTAAAAAAAAACTCGCGCTTCTAGTTTTTAATAGAATAGTTATGTAGATCTAAAACGAACAATTTTCCAAATATCGTATATTCAATCCAAATATCATATATTTAAAGAGAAAAGGGGAGATTGGAAAGCTTTTCGAGAATAGGGGGAAATGCATGGGGAACAATGGAAAGATTATGCACCTTATATCTCAAATAGAGTATTTGTAAATTGTTTAACGATGGACATAATTATATACTTACTGCTATGTCCTATACATATGGAAGAAATAGATAATTTTGTAATGCCTTTAGCTAATTCAGAGCTGCTCTCTTTGTTCAACATCGACGTTAAACAAATGCTCTGCACGTACGAAGCATTGTATTCATCAAACTCACTCGTTTTCGCAGCTGTTTTTCTGATAAATAGCAGTTTTTATTAATTACTATTCACATATTATTTACAATAAATCAATATATAAATACACTGAACTCTTGCGGATATCAAAGGACGCGAAACGTAAACATTTGGGAATTTTAAGGCTGGATGGGCGCACACCTCTACCGCGAGTCTTCGGGTTATTTTTGTCAAGCGACGTTCATTGTCAGTGTTTATCAAGTGTTTTTGTTGACGTACGACGTAAGAAATAAAACATTTCCTTGAAATAATACAATTTTCCAACTAAATATCAATATAATAGAATCAAAAAACGTCTCAAAAATTTCGCGGCATATTGAGTTTTGTAGCATGACGTCACGATCATCATAGGATAGTTGGCAATTTCAGGAAGGTTATCATGTGTGGCACATCTTGACATGGGACTGCATACGCCTTTTTGGAGAAAATATTCTAAAAGTAAAAGTAAGTAAGCTATCCGAAATTTGAGGTTAGAGTACCTGATTCTGGTCAAATCGATCTGATACACTCACCTCAAATTTGGTATATTTTATTTCATAAAACTGAAAAGTCGACAATCGACAAAAGAATGGACCATGACTGAGAAAATACATTCTACACTTGAGAAATATTACTATTCTGAAACTTATGACTTACTTTTACGTTTAGAATATTTCCTCCAAAAACTCGTATGCATTCCCATGACGTCATGCTAAAATACTTTATAATTGGTCTGCTATTGACTCGGGCGAGACCGTATAGGGACCATGGTGGGAGGTGACGGAACTGCGCAATTTGAAATAGACCAGCATGGGGGAATTGATATAGGTGTGTCTTGAAATTCGCAGGAGTTATCTATATTTTGAAAAGCCTCTGTACTTACGAAACCACATAATTTAACATAGAGATCTTTTCCGCTTTTTGGCATAAAAGACTCTCGGCAAGTAACTTCGGCGCTTTTAGTAATTCTGCTACTTTTCTTGCATTTTTGTAAACCAAAGGAATCGAAACAGCCTCGTCTTGAGTTTTAATTTCTGAAAAAGGGGGGAAAGGGGGGGGCAAATCTTTAGATATCAAATTTGTTTATAGCAAGAAATCATACTCTTAGGGGCCGTTCATAAATTACGTAATTTCTTGGGGGAGGGTAAATTCTTACGTTAAATGTTCTTAAGTCTGCGAATCACGAAAAAGAAAATAATGTTAAATATAGTTTTTTATAAACAGCTGTTTCTCAGCTATTATTTTCTAAGAAAAATTTCCACTTTTTTATCCTAATATTTTAAAAGTATTAAAAATAAACTTCAATATTTATTTAAACTACTATTCTTTAGTCTATAAATTGATCAAAATTCCTATTTATCGCAGGGTTCACAGTCTTTTCCCTTTTTCTTGTTTTCCTCTTAAATGAATGAATGAAAATTGTATTATTTGTTTCAAAATTTAATTATTTTATTGAAAATTCAACAATTTTGTCAAAAAATTATCCTTTTTGGTTGGCAATTCGACTGTTTTTGTGAAAATTTGGTTTGACCAAAAAAATAGTTTTTTTGTTTGAAAATATAACTATTTTCTTGAACTTTCTTCCTTTTGGTTTGGAAATTTATCTCATTTTTTATCTCTCATGTACATATTTTGTGGAACATAATAAGGATATATTATTATTATTATTTTGTAGAAAGTTCATCTTGCTGGGTCAAAAATTAAACTGTGTCGGTTGAAAATTAAATTTTTGGTTGAAAAATCAAATTTCCGGGTTGAAAATTTATCTTTTTTATTTCAAAGTTCAACTACTCAGTTGAAAGTGCATGTATTTTGTTAAAAATTCGTCTTTATAGGTAGAAAGCTAATCCTCTGGAATGAATATTTAACTAATTGTTTGCAAATTGATGTACTTTGTTGAAAATTAATCTCTTTAGTTGAAAGTTTAACTACTTTGAATTTTTTTTTAAATAAATTTTGTTAATAAAAAAATTTAACTACTTGGTTGAATATTCAATTTTTATTTTTAGAAAATTCGCCTTTTTTTCTTGAAAATTCAAAAACTTGGTAGAAAATTCAACTGATTTATAGGAAATTCAACCTTTTTGTAGGAAATTCGTTTTTTTTTATTGAAAATTAATTTTTTTTTTTAATGAAAATGTAACTATTCCATTTTTGGATAATAATTAGTTTCAAAATTTAACTATTTGGTTGAAAATGGATGGAATTTGTTGAAAATTCGTCTTGTTGGTTGAAAATTATTCTGCTTGGTTAAAATTCAACTAATTCATTAAAAGTTTAGATTTTTTGACGAGAATTCATACTTTTTGGTTAAATTCAACTTTGTTAATTGATAATAAATAGTAATGACTAAAATAACAAACAAAAATTAGTTTTAAAAAATTATGTAAGAAAGTCGGTGTCGAGGGGGGGGGGGCAAAACTTACAGGTTCTAACAAAGAGATGCACGTAGTTCAAAATTTTAGAACAAAATTAACGTAATTTATGCACGGCCCTTATATATTTTACCATCTGTTAAATATGTGATGTAATCTTCAAGAATTTTCTGCTTTTGCGTGTGATATTGTGAAAAATTAACGTTGATATTGAACTTTGTTCTCAAATTGTAAATGGCTTTTATATGTTGTATATTGAGAAGAGCGTCGTCGAAATTCATTAAAGTTTGCTTCGTACGCGTTAAAATATCTCTTAACTTGTTTTCCACAACGTTAAATACTTCAATGAAGTGTCCCAGGGATTTGTTAATTGTCTAAAAAGCAATAAATAATATTGAGGTAGGAATTCACAATATTAGTGTTTTAAATCACAAAGATTTGAATAATTTAAATACAAATCTAATTCGAGGAATACCTTTAACATCAGGGCACCCATTACGTAATTAATGATCTGTTTGCAACAATGCTCAGCAACATCATCTTCTAATTCGTTTATTATATCCATTGCTCTCGAAATATCTCTGTAATAAAAGTATCTGTTAATGTCTGTGAACGGAAATCATATTCTATCTAAAAATGATGTAATTAAATCTAGACTTTACCCTTTAAGCAAGAATTTGTTAATAGCAGAGGCTAAAGCTGAAATTCTCATAGAGCGATCAGTTTTCGTCAATTCTAAAATATCATTCATCATGTTCAGATCGCCTTTTTTAATAATACAGCCTATCAGTCTCTGAAAGAAAGATTATAACTGTCTTGGAAATTTTTAAGGAAGAGATCGTTTGGAAAAAAGTATATTACTAACATTATTTATTCCGACGTGCTCAAACCCGTATTTTTTCAGAATCAGCTTAACAGGAATAGAATTTCTTTCTGTTCTGATTTTAGAAACCAAAATGTGATCGTAAGCGTAACTTTGTTCAGCAAGAGAAAGCATCGTAGAACTCCAAGGAACTGGGGCTGCTTTCAAGACTTCCAGAATCAATTGCAATCGATTTTGAATATTGTGAATGAATCCGATGACTATAGCGACTCGTTTCTCCCAAGGTGCTTCTTCCAAGAACGATGAGATTTTTGAATTCCTCAAAGTTTTCTGTAATTTAAAAGTGGTTAATATTTTTCGGTTGGCACACATCACAGTGTCGCAAATCTAAAATTTACAATTTTCAATAAATAGTTAAATTTTTATAAATCTTCGATAAAAAAACGTCGCAACGAAAAGTGTAATAGTTGATACTCCCACCAAAAAAATATTTTAAAACAGATTAATTAAACCATAGATACGAATTTTCAACAAATCAGTTGAATCCTCAACCAAAACTGACTAGTTTCTAAACCAAAAAGAAGAATTTGCAACATAATAGTTGAACTTTCAACCAAAAAACATTTTTCAGTAAAAAAAAATGTTATCCGAAATGTTGAAATTTGAAGCAAAAAGACGAAATTCCTGTATAATAGTTGATTTTTCAGCCCGAAAATATAAATTTTTAACAAAAAAGTTTAATTTTCAACCGAAAAAGATGAATTTTCAACAAAAATGGAATATTGACATTTTCAGTTAAAAAATGATAATTTTCAACTAAAACAACAAATTTTACACAAAATAGTTTAATTTTCAACCAAAGAAATGAAGATTTTACCAAAAATATGAAGTTTCAACTAAAGTGATTACTTTTCTACCAACGAAGACGAATTTTCAACAAAATAGTTAAATGTTTCACCAAACAGATAAATTTGAACCAACAAGATTACATTTCGATCAACAAATAATATACATTTCCTACACAAAATGGAAAAGTTGAAATCGCAGCAAAAAAAAAAAGTTTATTTTCCACCAAAGAAATAAATTTTCAACCAAAAAGATTAATATTCTACTACAAAAGACGAATTGTTTAGAAAATACAGGGATTCTCAACCGAATAGTTCAATTTTCAACTGAAGGAAATAAATTTTCAACCAAAAAACAAAATGAATTTTCAGCAAATGATGAATGATGAAAAAAAAATAATTTTTGACAAAGTAGTTCTACGTTCATTTCAGTAGTTGAATTTTCAACCAAAAAATATGAATTCTCAATGGAAAATGTAATAGTTGATATTTTAACCATAGAAATGTTTTAATTTTAAACCAAGAATAGTTGAATTAAACCAAAAAATATCAATTTTCAACAAAAATGAATTATTTTCATTTTCAATTCAAAAATTAATTTTCCACTAAAACAACAAATTTTCCACAAAATAGTTTAATTTCCAACCAAAGAAATGAATTCAATCTTTTACCAAAAATATGAAGTTTTAAATAATGTGATTACTTTTCTACCAGCGAAGACAAATTTTCAAGAAAATGGTTGAATTTACGACCTGGCAGATAAATGTCAACCAAGAAGATTAAATTTCTATCAACAAAGGATAAATTGTCTACATGAAATGAAATAGTTCAATTTACAGTTTGAAAAGTTAATATCCAACCAAAGAAATTAATTTTCAACCAAAAGGATTAATATTCTACCACAAAAGAAGAATTTTTTATAAAATTCAGGGATTCTCACCCGAATAGTTCAATTTTCGACCAAAAAACAAAAAGAATTTTCATCAAAAAAAAAGGTTTTCAACTAAAATAATAAATCATAACAAAATGAATTTTTAACAAAGTAGTTCCTCTTTCATCTAAGTAGTTGAATTTTCAACCAAAAAATATCAATTCTCAATGACAAATATAATTGTTGATATTTCACCCATAAAAATGTTTTCGTTTCAAACCAAGAATAGTTGAATTACAAGAAAGATGAATTTCAACTGGAAAAGATAAATTTTCAACTAATGTGATTACTTTTCTATCAACGAAGACGAATTTTCAATAAAATAGTTGCATTTTCAACCAAACAGATAAATTTCAACCAAGAAGATTAAATTTCTATCAACAAAGATAAATTTTCTACCAAAAATGGAACAGTTCAATCTGCAGTTGAAAAAATTAATTTTAAACCAAAGAAATTAATTTTCAACCAAAATAAATAATATTCTACCGCAAAAGAATTTTTTAGAAAATTCAGGGATTCTCAACCACATAGTTCAATTTTCAACTGAACAAAATAAATTATCATAAAAAAAATAAATAAAAATAAAATTTTCAGCAAAAAAAAGGGTTTTAACCTTTTAAGTAAAATGATGAATAATAAAATAATGAATGTTTAACAAAGCAGTTCCACTTTCATGTATGTAAGTAGTTGAATTTTCAACCAAAAAAGATGAATTCCCAATGAAAAATGTAATAGTTGATATTCTAACCAAAAAATATTTGTATTTTAAACTAAGGACAGTTGAATTAGACCATAAAAGATGAATTTTCAACGAAATTGTTGAATCCTCAACCAAAATAGATTAATTTTCAACCAAAAAGTTGTGATTTTTAACCAATAAAGATGTTATTTCTACCAAACTAGATAAATTTTCAACCCAAAAAGATGAATTTTCAATAAAACAACTGAATTTTCAACCAAAAAGAATGACGTTTTAGTCAAATTATTAAATTTTCATCAAAATAATCAAATTAACTTTGACTTTTGATAATTTCCTGACTCTGTCAGGTTTACCCTAACATTTTCTGACTTTCCCTGGCCAGTTTTAAATTTCCCCATTTTCCCTGACTTTATGGAATTCCCTGATTTATAGCAACCCTGATGTTAAATTTTAACAATTTTCTGGAGCTTAGTAAGTCTGAGAAGCTACTTCGATTCATATTAAATGGCAAAGAATTTTTTTCGTGGAAAAAGTGTGCAAATTGTTTATTTGTTAATAAACATTGTTTAGAAGAATAAAATTGTGGTATAAAAAAATTACTTGCCTTTTTTGTATACTCAAGTTGTAATATAGATTCATTGCAATTATATCTAAGGGTTAAGAGCTGACACCAAAAATATTTTTCTTGAAAATTCACTTTTTTTATTTATTATTTTTCAAATATAAGGTAAAAGTAAAATAATAAAAAATTTCGCTTCTAAAAAAAATACACTTTAAAATACATCAAAGAATGTACCATTTGGCAGTAACAGAATTTATCGATGGTCAGTAAACAAGTGATTCTGTTTCTTCCGCGTAGCACCCTTTCGTAATATAATAAGTCATAAAAAATTTAATCTCTACGTATATTAGAAATAATTTGGGTTTCTAAAAATTACAATAATAATTATTAAGCTTTTTCTCATGTAAATGTGTACCTAGAAAATTCTTTATTTTCTTGAAATATATATTATTGTGAAGCAAATGGGTTACGACTTTCTGAACACTTTATCCTACAATTTGTTCGTTGCCTCTGTAAATTTTAATTTTCGTGGCTTACGACCATAAGCAACTAGATAAACGACATAATATTTGATTTTTAAATCTTTCTGAGACATACCTGTATAAACAAAGAAAAAACATGATCATTTTTCAAGCCGTGGTTCAACATGTACTGGTGCAAGAAATTTT
This sequence comes from Andricus grossulariae, assembly GCA_011634705.1. Taxonomy (NCBI): domain Eukaryota; kingdom Metazoa; phylum Arthropoda; class Insecta; order Hymenoptera; family Cynipidae; genus Andricus; species Andricus grossulariae. The sequence goes on along the minus strand of JAABKJ010005946.1, from coordinate 2,624 downwards.
CAGCAAAGCACTTCATCTCTTCTATGTGTACTTTATTTAATAATAAATGGATCATTTCAGTTGGATCGCCCATGTATGTATCCAAAGATACCACTATCCTTTTGAATTAGAGGAATGCTGATTAGCCAAGAGAGTTTAAATTAATAATATCATTCTTCAAATCAATGCCGCACTTACCTGTAACTTTCCTTCAATCGTTGTAAATCTGTCAGCGTCTGAACAAGTGTCATGAGTCTTTGCAGAGGGGAATTTTTTTGAGCATATTGCTGGTATAAAGAAGAGCATTCGTGAGATCCCTCGACGTTCAAAAGTTCAATAAAGCCCTTTACGAAATCTAGCCCAACTTGGGGCCAAGAACTGCGATGCAACTTTTCCAACTGGTTAGTTTTCCTACAACTCCATGAAATGATTTGTGACAAAGTGTTGGGTTGAATGGATAACAAACTGGGCACAAAATGCTTGAGCCATGGCCACAACTGAGAAATCGAAATCTTTTCCGGAATTGCTTCTAACAATTCTGAAACTTTTTTTTCCGACAAGTCCTTTGTTATGTTCAAAAAGTGTTGAACCCATATAAGCGCCGCTGCTTCCATTTCACCCTGCATAAAATGTATCTTTGAGAAGAGTTCAGTTTCAGTGTGGCCACTGAATCGGGAAACCAGGAAAACCAGGAAATGGCACTGGATTTACTTTCTGACGGGGAATTTGATTCCTAATTTTAGTAGAAAAACGTATACAATCATTTTGAATATTAGTTAATATCATATATGAAATAATGTGAGATTGAACGAGTTCGTATTGAAACTCTTCAAAATGGCTACGGTTCTAATAGGAAATTCTACAGTTTGAAGCACATCTAATGTTAAATTATTGAATATTAAATAATAATTATAAAATCGTTTAAGTTTGGTTCAATTCAGAATTTTCATAATTTGAAAATATACCATTTTGAATTTTTTTTCCAGGGTGTCTACTCACGAGTTTATTATAAATGTTCTTTTTTCAGTTTCCAGGGATTAAATTAATATGGTTAATTTAGAAAGCTTTGACAAATTATATTACAAGATATTTTTTAATACGTTAGCACCATCAATTAATTAAATAATCAAATAATGCTAACAACATAATTAATCATTTATTGAATTTATCTCTAAAGTCCATAAATTTCATCAATAATAATTTTAAAAAATTGTTATTTTATCTCCTTATACATGAAATGCAGTGCATATTTAGGTAGAATAATGTGGCTACTATATTAAATTTAATTTAAACCACTTCAAATACCTAACTTTTCACATAAAAATATTGCATTTTCAACAAGATAGATAAATTCTCAGCCAAATAGTTTAACTTTCAACTAAAAAAGATCAATTTTCAACCAAACTGTTGAAATTTTTAACAAAAAAATGAACTTCCACCCAAAAAGATGAATTTTTGCAAGAGTTTAATTTTCAACTAAGTAGATTTATTTTCAACCCAGAAGATGAATTTGCAATGAAAATAATTAATCTTAACCAAAAATTGAATAGTTAAATTTTTAGTTAAAACATTAGTATTCAACCAAGGAGATGAATTTTCAACTAAAATAATGGAATAAGCAATTGATATACTTTCAATTTCAGTTTAAAAAAAAAGTGATTTTCAACTGAAGAAAACTAATTTTTTTTAAATAATTATACATTCAAACAAGTGATGATTTTGAAACTAAAATGATGAATCTTCAATTCGATTAGTTGAATTTTCAACCAAAAAGATGAATTTTTGACAAAGAGTTTAATTTTCAAAAACGAAGAATAATTTCTACCAAAAAGATGAATTTTCAATAAAATACATGAACTTTTAACCAAAAGTTAAATAGTTAAATTTGTAGTTAAGAAAATTAATGTTCAACCAAAAAAAATTAAGTTTCAATTCAAATGATGGAATAATAATCAATTGGAATACTTTCATTTTCAGTTTAAAAAAAGTAACTTTCAAGCAAAAAAAAGAGCTAATTTCAAAAAAATAGTTACATTTTCAAACAAGTGATGCATTTTTAACTAAAATGATGTACCTTCAACTGGATTAGTTGAATTTCTAACCATAATTAAATTTGCAACAAAAGATTAATTTTCAGCCAAGAATATTAATTTCTACCAAAAAAGACGAATTTTCAACTAAAAAAGATAATTTTTCAACCAAAAATTGAATAGTTAAATTTTTCGTTACAAAATATTAATTTTCAGCCAAAGAAAAAACGAGATTTAAACAAGTAGCTCATTTTTCAACCAGAGATGAATTTTCAATTAAAATGATGACTCTTCAATCTAAAAAATTAATTTTTAACAAAACAGTTTAACCTTCGACCAAGTAATTAAATTTTCATTCCAAAAAAGATTAATTATGAAGGAAACATGTAGTAGTTGATATTTCAAACAAAATTTTTAATATTTTCAATCAAAAACAGCTGTGTTGAACCAAAAAAGACGACTTTTCAACATGAGTTGAATTTTCAAATAAGAAAAATTTGTCAGTCAAGTGAGAGAAAAACTGGCAAAAAAACTGTTGATTTTTGAATCAAAAAGATGAATTTTCGATCAAGAATTAATTTTCTACCAAAAAATAGAATATATATATATATATAT
>JAABKJ010005945.1:0-22464 GCA_011634705.1 Andricus grossulariae | reverse complement strand
TCCCAAATTTTCAACTCGATGTAGCTATTCGTGTGAAAATAAGTTTACAAATAAAAAAAGTGTCGGTAAGGTAGGAAACCGGTCACGTGACCTACTCGTCACATGGCCTTAAGTTTAAAAAATAGAAAAAACTATGAAAACACGCACTTTAGAAGGTTCTTTCCGTAGACATTAATGTTTTTTTGTTGAAATTGAGAACTACACAAGAAAAACTGACCAGCAATTAAAATATTACGTTTTTTAAAACAACGACTGACACTTTTACTTTGCTTTATGAATAAACTATAAACTTTTATTATTAATTTGTGTAAAGAAAGAAATTTTTCATTTATCCAATTTGAATTTTCGTGAAACTTTGACTAGAACAGTTAGCGCTACCTAGCTGCTGGTATACTCCCTATTATTTTTGAACGCAATATAAAAAAAGATAAAATAGTTGCATTTAAAAAAAGCATTTCATAAACCCTATCAGGGTTCCTACTAATGCATGAATCATTTTTATTACATAAGTTTTGGGATTCAAATTAGATAATACAAACTGCGCTCCAAACGAGTGACAGCCCAACTACAAAATGAATCCCTGAGTTTAGCTATGCAGTTTTCAATCTACATTTTTTATGAATCAGGTTCCACGCACACGAGTGCATGTCCAACCATCTGGAGCAGAAGATTTGTTCACCGCAGGATAATTTTTTTAACCCTTCAAGTGTCAAAAAATTAATTTAAACAGGGAAAGGATATACTAATCAGTAAAAATGGTGTTAGCAGATTTAGGGCGTAAGATTACGTCCGCTTTGCGTTCCCTAAATAATGCAACTGTCATAAATGAAGAGGTGAGTTTGCAATCCTTGCAATTTGAGTTTGTAAACAGATGGATTCCACAAAAAGATACTTGCCTCTCACATTTGGTTCTTGGTCTGGATTCACAAAACATTTCTCATGTTTTTTCCCCTAAAGAGGACTTTTGAATTACTGAATTTTTCACATTTGTTTTTGGAAATTTAACCTCACTTTTTGTCTTGTCAAGTTCGGCCAAGTTGTCAAGCGTTTCGAGAGCAATGAGGAAATTTTTGGGAGCAGAGGTCTTTTTTGTTATCCGTGCTTTATTAAGAAAATGTAATTTTTTATATATTTTTATGTTCGTCGACAATTGATTTTGAGGATACATGAATTTGTAACTTGTCAATTTTTAGTCTTTTTAAAATATGAGCAGAAGTTATGTACAAAACAAGTGAAACATAAGTGACTTTTAAAAATGTAAGGAAACCGTTATTGCACCCAATCGCTCAGTTGTATTGAGTTTTAAACAAAAACATGAAAATAAGTGGTGTTTTTAAATTGTACAGGGTGTCTACTCACCGGGAAAATCCGGAGAACTTTGAAATATAAGGGAATTTTTTCGAGAACGTGCTTAAATTTTGTTTAATTCGTAATATAAAATTAAGTAATAATGTTTCTTTATTTGTAAAAGTAGCTTTATATTACTTGATTTAACTATTTTGTTGAAAATTCCTTTTTTTTTGTTGGAAACTAAATTTTCATCTCAAAATTTAACTATTCTATTCTTGGTTGAAATAATGATCTTTTTGGTTGAATTCAATTGTTTTTTATTTGAAAATAAAATATTTTTTGGTTGCAATATCAACTATTATATTTTTTGTTGAGAAGTCATCTTTTCGGATGAAAATTCAACTACTTAGTTGAAAATCAGTCTCCGGTTAAAAATAAATTTTTTGGGTTAAAGATTCATAATTTTAATTGAAAATTCATATCTTCGATGAAAATTAAACTTTTTTTTAATTTGTCTTTTTATATTGTTAAGAGTTAACTTTTTTACTGGTCGTTTAAATATTACACTTGAAACTTTTGTTATTTTGTTAAAAATTAGTTGTTTTTATTTTGGTTGAAGATCAATTATTTTTAAACTATTCGTTAAAAATTCACCTCTTTGGTTGAACATTAACTTTTTTAACTGATAATTTAACTAGTCAATTTTTGGTTGAAAATTTGTCTTTTTTAGTTGAAAATCCATGTCTTTTGTTTAAAATTCATCACTTCGGTTTAAACTTTGACAATTTTGTTGAAAATTCTTTTTTTTGGCTGATAATTAATTTTTTAACTGAAAACTTAACTATTCAGTTTTTGGTTAAAATTTTTTTTTGTTTTTTCTGTTCAAAATTGACATTTTTGGTACAACATTTTTCTTTTTTTGTTAAATATGCAACTATCTGGTTGAAAATTCATGTAATTTGTTGGAAAATCATCTTTTTTGGTAGAAAAGTAATCTTGTTCAAAATTTCAGTTCAAAATTTATAATTTTAGCTTGAAAATGCATCGTTTTGGTTGCAAATTTAACTATTTCATTAAAAATTCTTTTTTTTGTGTGTTTAAAATGAGCTCTTTTAACTCAAAATTTAACTAGTATTCTGTTTTTGGTTGAAAATTGATCTTTTATAGTTCAACATTCAACTATTTGGTTGAAAATTTAGTTGTAAGTTTGAATACTTTGTTGAAAGTTGAACTCTTTTGTTAAAAATTCAACTATTTCAGTTAAAGATTCATCATTTGAATTGAAAATTCATCACTTTGGTTGAAAATTGAATTATTTTGTTAAAAATTCGCTTTTTTTGTTAAAGATTGATTTAGAATCGATGTTTTTTAGTTCATAATTCAACTATTTGATTAAAGATTTATCTTTTTTAGTTGAAAGTTCATCTATTTGGTAGAAAATTCATGTATTTTGTTGAAAAATTGCCTTTTTTTCGTAGAAAATTGATCTTTTTGGTTTGAAATTCAACTATTTGCTTAAAAATTTATCTATATTGTTGAAAATGCAATATTTTCACTTAAAAAGTTATTACCCATTAATAATAATAAACTCGCGAAATCTTATACAAGCTCCGAATCGACTGTTTTCTAAAAAAATGCGAAATATTTGAATGACTCCTTACTATGAAAAATTATACCTGGAAAAATCTTTACCTGGAAAAAACGTGGAATTTTCAGGGATTTTTTTATCAGGGTTTTTGAGAAGACACCCTATTATAAAAATGAGATATTATGCATTTTAAAAACATGTAGATTATAAAATTTGTAGATTATTCAATATTAAATTCGAAGTTTTTCTCACATTTGTTTATCTGAGATCTTTGTTATTATACAGGGTGTCTACCAACCGGAAAATAGCTGGGAATTAAAATAAACCCGCGAAAACCCGAGGATAAAAAGTTGAGTCAGGAATGATACTAAAAGTTTTGGAAAATGTGATATTTTTTATTAATCGTGACAACAAAAACAAATAAATTTGAATTTTTGTCCTTTTCTTCAAAAGTTGTTGTTCCGAGATCTCGTATATATTCTTGTCGAAAACCTGATTGGTTGCAACATTGCGTAAATATGACTTTTAATTACTCTTTTCAGTTTTGTTTATCTATTAATTATTGATAAAAAAAACAATTTTTCATTATAAATGATTTTTAATAGTGGAAAATAATTCTGTTCTTAAAATTTTGATATCACACTATAACTTGTAAACTTTGTCATACTTTTAAAGAGATGTAAACAATGAAATTATGGACAAAAACTTAAAATTTCTTATTTTACGAATTAAATGTCGGTACATGGACAAAAAATTACCCACACGAACAATAAGATTTCTGGAAATTTTTTTAATGATTTACGTCTTATTTTATAGAATTAACTTTCAGGAAAATTTCAAAATATGTCGAAAAAGAATCTGAAAGATTTTAAGACTTTTTTTTTATTTTTCAAGACTTAAAAAAATCGTATGAAAACAGAATTATTTCAAAAGATATTCAGAAGTTTTGAGAACATTCTAAAATAAATGAAATAATAAGCAGATGTCAAAAAATTTCAAGCAAAATGTTTCTATATATTTTTTAAACTTTTACATTTTTTTTTAAATTTCAAAACAAAATTTTAAAGAATTTTGAAAGGTTTCAAGAGAATAAAAAAAATGCTTAAGATTCCTGGGAAAGTTCCAAATTATTTTTATTTGGAAAACTGAATTTTAAGAGAATTTCAAAACATTCAAAGTTATTTTATAAACTTTCGAAAATGGAATGGTAGAAGATTGTAAGCAATATCTTTCAATTTTGCAAGATTAACCTTTTTTAGACAAATTCGAGTAGGTTTAAGAGATATATAGAAGTTTGTAAAACATTGAAAAATAATTGCAAACTTCAACAGATTTAAAAAAATCTACAACAAAATGTAGATCTTTGAAAATGTCCAACAAAAATTTTAGAAGCTTTTTAAGAATTTTCAAAGGTTTCAAGAAAATAAAAAAAATGTTCTTAAGATTTCTGGGAAATATTTAAATGGTTTTTTTATTTTCAAGAATTAATTTTAAGAGAAGATTCAAAAACATTTAAAAAAATTACGAAAATTCTCAGAAAATAACTCGAAAGATTTCATGGCAAGATTAAAAAAAAGAAGTTTTGAAAAGATTAAAAAATAATTTAAAATTTGAAAAGATTTCAAAAAATGTAAAACAAAATGTTGATCTTTGAAGATTTCGAAAAAGAATGGTGAGCAGATTTTAGAGCAAAAATGTTTAATTTTGCAAAGTTACAAAATTTTACAAAAAAGATGAGTAAGTTTAAAGGTCTATATATATATTTTTTATTTATTTATATTGTATAAATAAATAGATTAAAAAAATTATATAACAAATAGTAGGTTTTTCAAGATTTGGAACAAAAAGTTTAGAAGTTTCTTAAGAATTTTGAAAGGTTTCAAGAAAATAAAAAAATGTTCTCAAGATTTCTGGAAAATTTTTAATGTTTTATTTTTTATTTTCACGAATTAATTTTAAGCGAGTATTTAAAAATATTTTAAATAATTTCCTACAGTTTCGAAAAAGAATATAAAAGATTTTAAAGCAAAATTTTCAAATTTTGCAAGATTATTATAAAATTTTAGAAAAAATTCGACTAAATTTAAGAGATATTTAGAAGTTTTTAAAAGATTGAAAAATAATTAAAAATTTCTAAAGATTGCAAACAAAATTTAGATTTTTTTAAATTTGTAAAAAGAAAGAAGTTTTTAACAGAATTTTGAAAGATTTCAAGAGAATAAAAAAAATTTCTTACGATTCCTGGGAAAATTTCAAATTATTTTTTTATTTTGAAAACTGAATTTTAAAAGAATTTCAAATGTTTTCATAAAATTTCGAAAAAGAACGGTAAAGCAAAAATGTTTAATTTTGCAAAATTACAAAATTTTATTCAAAATATGAGTAAGTTTAAAGGTGTATATAAAAGTTTGAAAAAGATTGGAAATAATTGAGAACTTGGAAAGATTTTAAAAAGTCTATAAGAATTTGTATATTTTTGAAAATTTCGAACAAAAAGTTTAGAAGTTTCTTAAGAATTTTGAAAGGTTTCAAGAAAATAAAAATATGTTCTCAAGATTTCTGGGAAAATTTTTAATGCTTTTTTATTTTCAAGAATTAATTTTAAGGGAGTATTTAAAAACATTTCAAATGATTTCCTAAAATTTCGAAAAAGAATATCAAAGATTTTGAAACAAAATTTTTAAAATTTGCAAGATTATTATAAATATTTAGAAAAATTACGAGTAAGTTTAAGAGATATTTAGAAGTTTCAAAAAGATTGAAAAATAATTGCAAACTTGAAAAATAACAATAAAATATAACAAAATGTAGATTTTGGAAGATTTCGAACAAAAAGTTTAGAAGTTTCTTAAGAATTTTAAAAGGTTTCAAGAATATACAAAAATGTTCTTAAGATTTCTGGGAACATTTTTAATGGTTTGTTATTCAAAAAAATTAATTTAAAGAGAATATTTAAAATAATTTGAAAAGATTTCCAAAATTGTCAAAAAATAATTCGGAAGATTTATGGCAATTTTTTCAATGATGCTGATTTTTGTTTAATTTTAGAAAAAATACGAATAATTTTAAGACATTTAGAAAGTTTAGAAGATTTTTTAATATAAACAAAATGAAGTTTTGAAAAAATAAAAAAATAATTTAAAATTTGAAAAGATTTCAAAAAATGCAAAACACAATTTATTCGTGCTTAGAGCAAGAGGAGATTTGATATTTGCAACCGGGAAGTAACTGCAAATTTGGTGGACGAAAATTAGTAGACACCTTGATTATATTATTTTTAAATTTGTCATTTCCTAGGTCTTGAATTCCATGTTAAAAGAGATATGTGCGGCATTACTTGAAGCTGATGTGAATATTAAGTTGGTGAAGAAATTACGAGAAAATGTTCGGCAAGTCATCGATTTCGACGACATGGCAGGAGGTCTCAATAAAAGACGAATGATCCAGAGTGCTGTCTTCAAAGAACTCGTTAAAGTAATATCTTCAGAATTAAAAAATTCTAAAATACTCTTCTATTGTTTAATCAGCAATAATGATTAAAATATTTATTTATTTTAGTTGATTGATCCTGGAGTGAAAGCATATCAACCTGTAAAAGGTCGGGCAAATATAATCATGTTTGTAGGATTGCAAGGTTCTGGTAAAACAACATCCTGTACAAAACTAGCCTATCACTATCTCAAGAAAAACTGGAAGGCCTGCTTAGTTTGTGCTGATACATTCCGTGCCGGAGCCTACGATCAAATTAAGCAGAACGCAACGAAAGCTAGAATACCATTCTATGGAAGGTAATTTGGAATTTTGAAAATTAAGTTATTACAGGGTTTATGAGATATCCAAACTTCACACTCTTTCTCCTATTACCCTCTTTTCTCACTTTTAAAAGAATTCTTCTTTCTATCCCTTTTTTGAAGAAATTTCACCTTTTTCTCGTTTTTCACTTAAATGCAAACTCAATTAATGGAATCCAACCAGAAAATCTAACTATATTTCGTTAAATTCATTCTGTTTAATTGAAAAGTCTACTATTATATTTTTGGTTCAGAATTCAACCTTTTTAGTTAACAATTATATTATTTGGTTGAAAATTTAATTATTCGATTAAAAGTTGAATTATTAAAAATTTAACTATTTGGTTGAAAATTAACTTTTTTGTTTAAAATTTATTTTTTTTAGGGGACATTCAACTGTTTTGTAATATATTTTTGTTTGCTTGAAAATTCAACAATTTGGTTGACATTTTTTTTGTTTCTTGACTGAAATTTTTTTATTGAAGAATGAACTATTTTTTTGACAATTCGTTTTTTTTGTGAATTCAACTATTTTTTATTTAAAATAAAAATATTTGTTTGGTTCAAATATCAACTATTACATTTTTTGTTGAGAATTCATCTTTTATGGTTGAAAATTCTATTAATTTTAATTAATTTTTTGGAAAATCAACAACTTTGTTAAGAATTCATCCTTTTTGGTTGGAATTCCCCTGTATTGTAGAAAATTCGTCTTTTTGGCTTGAAAATTTAACAATTTGGTTGCCATTTTTTTTCTTGACTGACTGAAAAATCTTGTTTGATTGAAAACTCAACTATTTTGTTGAAAATTCGTCTCTTTTGGATGAATTGAACTATTTTTGATTAAAAATAACAATATTTTTTGGCTAAAATATTAACTACTACATTTTTCGATGAGAACTCATCTTTCATGGTTGAAAATTTTATTAAATGGTTGAAAATTTAATTATTTTGTTGAAAAATCAACAATCTTGTTAAAAATTAATCCTTTTTGGGCTAAATTCAACTGTTTTGTAGAAATATCGTATTTTTGGTTTAAAAACTCATTTTTGGTTGAAAACTCTACTATATTATATTTTTGGTTGGAAATTCTTCTTTTTTGATTAAAAATGGTTAATAGCTCAACTTTTTTGTAGAAAATTCGTCTTTTTGTCTTGAAAACTCAACGATTTGGTTGAATTTTTTTTCTTTCTTTACTGAAAAATCTTTCTTTGCTGAAAAATCAACTTTTTTTCAAAATTCGTCTTTTTTGGATGAATTCAATTATTTTCGATTTAAAATTAAATTTTGTTGTTGTTGAAATAACAATTATTACATTTTTCGCCGAGAATTAATCTTTCATTGTTAAAAATTTTATGAACAGGTTGAAAATTTAATTATTTGATTGAAAAATCAACAATTTAAAAAAATTCAACTGTTTTGTAGAATATTGGTCTTTTTGGCTTGAAAATGTATTCAATTTCGTTGAACACGTAACTTTTTTTGTTGAAAATGTCACTATTTTGTTAAAAATTTATCTTTCTTGGTAGAAAAGTCATTTTTTTGGTTGAAATTTAATTCGTTTTAATTGAAAAGTCTACTAATATATGTCTGTTTTATAATTAATTTCTTCTGGTTATAAATGCTACTACTTGGTTGGAAGTTTAATTATTGTGTTGCATGTACAACTATCTTGTTAAAAAGTCATCTTGTCTGGTCGAAAATTCAACAGTTTTGTTAAGTATTCGTTTTCTTGGATAGGAAATCAATCCTTTTGGAATGAAAATACATCTCTCGGTAGAAAAGTCATCTTTTTTTTTGGGTGGAAGTTAATTCTTTTTAATTGAAAAGTGTACTATTATATTTTTTGTTTTCAATTTACATATTTTGTTTAAAAATTCTACTATTTGGTTGAAAATTTAATTACTTGGTTTAACATTCGTCTTTTTGGATAGAAAATTCGTCCTTTTGGATTGAAAATTCATCTTTTGGTTGAAAAATAATATTTTATGGTTGAAAGTTAATTCATTTTAATTGAAATGTTTACTATCATGTTTATGGTCTAGAATGCATCTCTTTTTGTTAAAAATGCTACTATTTGGTTAAAAATTTGATTATTTTGTTGAAAATTCAACTCTGTATTGTCTTAAAAAATGATATTTTTGGTCGAAAATTCAATTGTTTTATTAAACACTCGTCCTTTTGGATTAAAAATTCATCTTTTGGTAGAAGAGTAATCTTTTTTGGTAGAAAGTTAATTCTCTTTAATTGAAAAATCTACTATTATATATTTTTTTTAAATGAACTTTTTTGTTGCAAACTCATCTTTTCGACTTTAAAAGTCAAATGTTTTCTAACAAAATTCGATTTTTTAACTAGAAAACTCAAGTCTGGTTGAAAATTCGTCTTTGATTGAAAATTTAACTTTTTTGGTTAAAAATTACACTTTTTAGTTGAAAATACAATGTATTTCGACTTGAAAGCTTAGGAATATGGTACCTACATTAATTTAGTTTAAAGTAATTCATTCCCCTATTTTCGTACAAAATCACCCTATTTCCCCTGTTTTGAGAATATTTTGGGTTATCAAGTCTGGACGTCTAAAGCCGGTGATTTTATTTTCAGTTATACAGAAATCGATCCGGTGGTAATAGCTCAAGATGGTGTTGAAATGTTTAAGAAGGAAGGGTACGAAATTATAATTGTGGACACGAGTGGAAGGCACAAACAAGAAGAATCGCTCTTTGAGGAAATGTTGCAAGTTTCTAACGCAGTTGTGAGTGATTTTTTATATAATACTTATATTTGTTTAAATAATTGTGATTCTAATTATGAATAATTATTTTAGAACCCAGACAACATAATTTTCGTGATGGACGCAACGATAGGTCAAGCTTGTGAAGCGCAAGCGAAAGCTTTCAAAGATCGCGTAAACATCGGTTCGATTATCATTACAAAGTTGGATGGTCATGCTAAAGGAGGTGGAGCTCTTTCCGCGTAAGTATTCTTATCTAAAAAAATTGTTCATACGAAATTCTCGAAAATCTCACACTCATTGTTGTTTAATATGACTTCAAGTGGCTGTTTTCAGTTTGTTCTTTTGAATTTTCTGGATTTTTGTGAATCACAATTTCCAAATGAGGGATTTTAATTCTCAACCTTTATTTCTAAAAGAGAAAATTTAAATTGTAAATGATTCTTTAATAATAAAGTTAACAATTGTGTTCTCAACTTTTTGACTTGTTGAAAAATGAAAAAAGTTTGCAGATTTCAAAATACGTCGAAAAGGAACCTGGAAGAATTTAAGGCCACTTTTTTAATTTTTTCAGGATTTAAAAAAAATTTTGAAATTATTTCAAAAGACATTTTGAAATTTTAGATGCTTTGAAAAGATACGAAAATAATTTAAAATTTGAATAGATTTCATGAGGGTGCTCAAATTTTTTGAAATACGTATCACGTATTTTGTGAATGAGCACTAATAATATTTAACAAAATGTAGATTTTTCAAGATTTTGAAATAAAATTTTTTTCTTAAGATTTCAGGGAAAATTTAAATTTATTTTATATTTTGAACAATTAAATTCAAAGAAAATATTAAAGAACATTTTAAATCATTCAGAAAAAATTCGAATAAGTTTAAGACATATTTAATGTTTTGAAAAGACACAAAAATAATTTTAAGCCTAAAAAGATTTCAAACAATTTAAAACAAAATGTCGATTTTTGAAGATTTCGAGTTTTATCAATTTTGGAAGGTTTCAAGAGAATAAAGAATTTTCTTGAGATTTATGAGAAAATTTTAACTGTATTTTTATTTGAGAAAAATTATTTTAAGAGAATGTTTAAAAAGATTTCTAAAATTGTAAAAAAAAAAAAAAATAATAATCTGGAAGAATTTAACGCAATTTCTTTCATTATGCAGAATTTTTTCGAAATTTTACGATATAACTCGAATCATTTCAAAAAAGAGTTAGAAGTTTTTAAAAATTTCAAAAATAATTAAAAATGTAGAAATATGTCAAAAAACTTAACAAAATGTAGATTTTTGTAGATTTCGAAATAAAATGTTGAAGTTTTTAAAAAAATTTCACAGGTTTCAAGATAAAACAAAATTTTTCTTAAGATTCCTGGAAATATTAAAAGTGATTCTTTATTTTGAAAAAACTAATTTTAAGACAATATTTTAAAAGATTTTAAATCATTACAAAAGATTTCCATAACCATCAAAAATGATTCCACAAGATTTTAGACAAGTTTAAGAATAATTGGAATTTTGAAAAAAAATTCCTTTTAAATTTTCTAAATACTTTTCCCGCATATCTAAAATCTTCAAAAATCTTTTTGAATTTTCTCGAGAAACCAAGAAAAATTACATTGATAAAACCTTAAAGAAAATAAACAAATAAACAATTACTTGAAATTTTTTTATATTAAAAATTATTTTTCCCTTTAAATTTTAATTTGCCTACATTTTTTTCCTTTCTTGACTGAAAAAATCTTTTTTGGTTGAACATTTTTTTTTCTTTGTTTGAAAATTCAACCGCTTGGTTAAAAGTTAAAGTACTTTGTTAAAAATTCACTTTTTATTCGCAGATTTATCATTTTAGTTCAAAATTAATTTCTTTTCTTGAAAATTTAACTATTTTGTTAAGAATTCGTCTTTCTTGGCAGAAAATTAATCTGGGTTTAAAATTCATGTTTTTGGTTGAGGACTCATATTTGGTTGAAAATTAGTTATTTGTATGAATTCAACTGTTTTTGATTTCAAAATAAAATCTTTTTGTATTGAAATATCAGCTATTACATTTTCGTTGAGAATTCATATTTTCGGGTTAAAAGATTAAACTATTTTGTAGAAAATGCGTCTGTTTTGGAAAATAATAAATTTTTTAATTAAAAATTTAACTGCTTGAAAATTAATCTTTTTTGGCTGAAGATTCAACTATCTTCTTCCAAGTATTTTTTGAATGAATTCAACTGTTTTTGATTTTAAATATAAATCTTTTTGAATTGAAATATGAACTATTACATTTTTTGTTGAAATTTTGATTTGACGTATCTGAAATTTTCAAAAATCTTTTCGATTTTTCTCAAGAACCTTAGGGAAATTATATTTGTATAACCTTATATACAAATAAACATAAAAATGAAGTTATTCGAAATTTTTAGTTTTTATTAAAAATTATAAATTAATATGGACTTTTGTTTATTTTAGAGTTGCAGCAACACAAAGTCCTGTGATTTTTGTCGGTACCGGAGAACACATCGATGATTTGGAACCTTTCAAAACAAAACCCTTCATAAGCAAACTTTTGGGAATGGGAGACATAGAAGGTTTAATCGACAGAGTTAATGAATTAAATCTCGATGACAACGAGGAGTTACTAGAAAAAATTAAACATGGTCATTTCACGTTACGAGACATGTACGAACAGTTCCAGAATATTATGAAAATGGGTCCCTTCTCACAAATCATGGTAATTAATTTGATAAAAAAATAGGTCCATAACTCTGCATATCTCAAGAGTCTATATGAGATTAATTTTTTTTATATATAAATATTTTTTCCTGTTTATTAGGGAATGATTCCTGGATTCAGTCAAGATTTTATGACAAAAGGAACAGAGCAGGAATCAATGGCGAGGCTAAAAAGACTGATGACAATGATGGACAGCATGAACGATGCGGGTTCGTTTTCTGTTTTCCAACCTTTAATACTAATGCAGGGATCACAGTCTGTTTCCTTTTTTACCTAATTCCACTTTTTCGCCCTCAAATTGGAAAAATTACATAAAACACCTAAGATCGAGAATTTTTACACAATTTCCTTCTTTTTTCATGTTTTCCCTTTTTTTTACAAGGTTTCGATTCATTTTTTAAGAGTCATGAACAATAATTCAAGAAATTAGAGAACAATACACTTTGTAAGAGATTATTCAGGCTTCACAGGCCAAAATTCTATAAAAACAGGGGAAATAAAGAAATTTTCCACAAAAAAAGGGGAATAAATTCCTTTGAATAAAATTAATGTTTATAGTATATTAAATTAAATTTTTTAACGCTTCAAGTTGAATTCCCAACCAAAATATGAATGTGCAACCAAGAATATTCATTTTTTACCATAAAAGACGAATTTTCAACTAAAATGATGAATCTTCAACTAAAAAAATTAATTTTTAACAAATTAGTTCAACTTTTCACCAACTAGTTTTTTCAACCAAAAAAAGATGCATTCTCAAAGAAAAATGTAATTTCATATTATAACAAAACAAAAAAAAATAATTGAAAATAAAAGACAGTTGAATTCATAAAAAAATACGACCTTTCAACAAAATAGTGGAACCAATAGTTAAATAATCAAATAGCTGAAACAATTTTATGAATTTTCAAAGTTAAAAAAAGAGTTCAAGTTTTAACAAGTAGTTGAATTTTCAACCAACAAAGGTGAATTCTCAACGAAAAATGTAATATTTGAAATTTTAACCAAAAAATATTTTTATTCTAAATAAAAAGCTGTTGAATTTATCAAAAAATACTACTTTTCAACAAAATAGTGTATTTTTCAACCAAATTGTTGAATTTTCAACAAAATAGTTACATATTCGACAAAAGAGATGAAATTTTAACTTAAATAATGAATCTTCAAAAAAAAAAAAAGAATTTTTAACCAAAAATAAGAATTTTTTACAAAACAGTTGAATTTCAACCAAACAGGATCATTTTTTAACAAAATTCTTGATTTTTTTGCAAAATAATAAAATTTTCAATCAATTGATAAAATTTTAAACCATGCAAGATGAATTCGCAACGACAAATTTATTAGTTGAAATTTCAACCAAGTAAGATTTTAATTTTAAATAAAAAATAGTTGAATTTTACCAAACAATAAAGACAAATTTTCAATTGAGTTTTCAATTAAAAAAGATTTGTCAGTCAAGGAAGAAAAAAAATTTCAACCAAATTGTTGAATTTTTGAGAAAAAAATACGAATTTTCTACAAAATAGTTAAATTCAACAAAAAATTTAAATTATAAATTAAATAATATAATTGTTAACCAAAAAAGAGAATTTCTCAACCAAAAATATAATAGTAAACTTTTTAACCAAAAATAATTAACTTTCAATTCAAAGCAGTTGGTATTTATAGGGATAACAGGCGTCACAGGCAAAAATGCTATAAACACAGGGGAAAGATGTATGCAGATTTTTCTCGAAATTAGGGGAATACATTTTTTTAAATAAAATTAATGTTTATATTACACTAAATTCAACTTTAAACGCTTCAAGTTGAATTCTTATATATAAAAAAAAATGAATTTTGCAAATTTGCAACCAATTAATACAATTTTCAACCATAAAAGACTTTCATTTCAAATAAAAAATAGTTGAATTCATCTAAAAAAGACGAATTTGGATTAAAGTGCTTGATTTTTTTAGTCAAAAAACAAAAACAAAAAAATTCAGTCAAGGAAGAAAAAAACTTCAACCAAATTATTGATTTTTCAAGTCAAAAGACGAATTTTCTACAAAACAGTCAAATTTTCAACGTTTGTTTACCAAAAACGATGAATTGTCAAGCAAAAATATAAAACATAGTAGAATCTTCAACTAAAAAAATGAATTTTCAAACCAAAAGGATGAATTTTCTCTAAAACAGATGAATTTCTACCAAAAAGGATGAATTTTTAACAGAATTGGTGATTGTTCATCAAAAGAATTAAATTTTCAATCAGTTTATAATATTTTCGACAATAAAAGATGAAATCCCAACGAAAAATGTAATAGTTGATATTTCAAACGAAAAATATTTTTATTTGAAATAAAAAATGGTTGACTTCATCCAAAAGGATACATTTTCAACAAAATAGTTAACTTTTCAATCAAACAAAATTTGCCAGTCAAGAAATAAAATAAAAGTCAACCAAATTGTTGAATTGTCAAGTCAAAAAGACCATTTTTTTTACAAAACAGTGGCTGTTCAACTTGAAAATATAAATTTCCAACCATTTTTAACCAAAAAAGATGACTTCTCAACCGAAAATATAATACATAGTAGACTTTTCAACCAAAAAGAATAACTTAACCAAAATAAGTTGAATTTTTTTTAGTTCTATTAATTCAGTTCAAATTTAAGTGGAAAAAATTGATGTATATAAGGAATCAAAATCTATCTTCTAATAAAAATACATTTTCTTAAAATCAAACATGAACATTTTTTTATTCTGTCGTTTATTTAATTTTCAATCTTTGATCTTCTTGAATCTTTTTCTGGTGTATTTTTTACCATTAGAAAGTGCTAAAGTGTTCCACGGATGTTTCAAACCGAGCTAAAAAAATTTGGGTAAACCCACAAATAACTAAAAAACTTGCTAAAGAAAAAGCGCTACTGTTAGAGAGCACTTTCATTCAATATTTACGAGATACCCATATGATATAACAAGTTTTTAATAGTCAATGAAATGTCCTTTTAATCTCCTTTTTCCGAAAAAAAATCCCCTTTTTACCTAAAATTGAACTACTGAGCCGATTTGATCCCTGCTAGTAGATAAAACTATAATATGTTAAATAATAAATTAATATAATTGATATTTTTTGCAGAATTGGATGATAAAGATGGTGCTAAATTATTTAGTAAACAGCCAGGAAGACTTAACAGGGTAGCACATGGGTCAGGCGTGACTGAAAAAGAAGTGAAAGAATTAATCACGCAATATACGAAGTTTGCAGCTGTTGTTAAAAAAATGGGTGGTATCAAGGGTCTTTTCAAGGGAGGAGACATGACGAAAAACGTAAATCCAGCACAAATGGCGAAGCTTAATCAACAGATGGCGAAAATGATGGATCCTAGAGTTCTGCACCAAATGGGTAAGAGAAAAGTTTCATATTTCATTCAGAATTTTTACCAAACTGACATCCAATCAAGTATTATCGTTGAATATAAAAAATTAAAATTAAAAGGATTATTCCAGGGATTATATTATCACAGCTGTTTAGTAATTCAATTTTAGGTAAATAAGGGGATATTTTTCGAAAAGGGGGATTAAAAGGAGGCTAAATTTATTATTAAAAACTCTTTGTATCGTATCGGAATCTTGTGAATATCAGAAAACGATTCAAGAACATCAAATATTGAAAATTAGATAAACAACAGAATCGAAAAAGGTTCATGTTTGACTTTAAAACTATTTTTGGTTAAAAATTAATCTTTTTGGTTGAAAATGTAACTATTTTGACGAAAATTCGTCTTTTTGGGTTAGAAAATCAACTGCTTTGAAAAGTTGTATTGTTTTGCATGCATTCAAGTATTTTTTATTTAAAATTAAAATCTTTTTTGTTTGAAATATCAACTATTGCCTTCTTCGCTAAGAATTCATCTTTCATGATCGAAAATTTTATTAACTAGTTGAAAAATTAATTATTTTGTTTAAAGATTAATTTATCCAGTTAAAAATTCATCTCTTTAGTTGGCAGTGTAACTATTTGGTTAAACATTCGTCCTTTTTGGGTTGGAAAATCAACTATTTTGTAGAAAATTCGTTTTTTTTATGTATTCAACTATTTTTTATTTAAAATTAAAATCTTTTTTGGTTGAAATATCAACTATTGCCTTCTTCGCTAAGAATTCATCTTTCATGATCGAAAATTTTATTAACTAGTTGAAAATGTAATTATGTTGTTGAAAATTAATTCTTTTTGGTCGAAATTCAACTGTTTTGTGCATTCATCTATTTAGTTGAAAATTCGTCTCTTTGGTTGAAAGTTAATCTATTTCAATTCAAAATTAAATTTTTTGTTGATAATTCAATTGTTTTGTAGAAAATTCTTCTTTTCTGATAGAAAATTAATCTGCTTGGTTAAAAATCTATATATTACATTTTTTGTTGAAAATTCATCTTTTTAGGTTGAAAATTGGACTCCTTGGTTGACAGTGGAACTACTTACTTAAAAGTTTTTTTTTTGTTTTGTTGGAGATTCATAATTTTAGTTGAAAATTCGTTTTTTTGTTTTGGTTAAAAATTTATTTTTTTTTACTGAAAATTTAACTATTTTGTGTGAAAATTAAACTGTTTTGTAGAAAATTCGTTTTTTAAATTGAAAATTAATTCTCAATGACAATTTAGCTAGTTTAAAAATGCAACTATTTA
The DNA here is from genome assembly GCA_011634705.1 of Andricus grossulariae. Classification (NCBI taxonomy): domain Eukaryota; kingdom Metazoa; phylum Arthropoda; class Insecta; order Hymenoptera; family Cynipidae; genus Andricus; species Andricus grossulariae. The sequence continues at coordinate 5,668 of JAABKJ010005945.1, read as the reverse complement.
GTTTAAAAATTTAGGAATGAAGAAAATATAAATTTAGTATTAGTATTCAGTTGAAAATTTATGTATTTTATTTAAAATTCGTATTTTTTTGTAGAAAATCCATTTTTTCTTCAAATAAGTATTTTGTTGAACATTCGTCTTTTTTGGTTAAATCCAATTGTTTTTTATTTTCAATTAAAATTTTTTTTGTTAAAAAATCATTTTTAAACTGACAATTTAACTATTTTGTTGAAAATTTAACTGATTGGTTTTAAATTGACTTTCTTGTTGAAAGTTCAACTGTTTTATAGAAAATTCGTTTTTTTTGCTTGAAAATTCAACATTTATTAAAAGAATTTTGTTCTTTTTCAGGTGGCATGTCAGGTCTTCAAAATATGATGAAACAATTGCAACAAGGAGCCGCAGGCGGTTTAGGGAACTTAATGGGAGGATTTGGAGGAAAATCTTGAAAAAACGTGATAGGCAGAACAGCTGCTTGAGACTCTGAATTAAATAAATAGCGTCACGCGCCGGCCAAGGGCTTGACTACCGTTTATACTGTAATAAATATTTGTTTACAGCGAATTAGCTTTCCTCAGGGAACTACTGCTATAAAATCAATTGTAATAAAGTCCTCTATATAATATTACTTTACTCTCACACCTTGTACTTCCAGTGCACGTTTTAATTGGTATTTAGGTCTATAAATGTTATTACATTCTATTTCTTTGATATTTTGCCCTTAAGTTCTAGAATTTCACCTCGGTCATTTTTCGTTTGTTGAGTTTGAAACTTCTGGGTCCATTTTGAACGACGCTTTCGGATTCAGTGAACTTGAATTTCGTTTATTTTTGTTGTTGGCTTCATTTTGTATTCTGACGTCGGAAAATGGATTATTGAAGGATCCCAACAAAATTTTGTAGGTTACGCTTTCGTTTCGCAAACGCTCGTCGTTTACGTATCGGTCGCTTAATATGTCTTCTGATTTCGGCGTCCTGAAATGAGATTTTTCATCTAGATTTCGTCTGACAATGAGTTATAAAATTAAATTTTTTTTTCTTCAAAATATAAATGATTGGTTCTCTGATTTAGGGGTGAAAATCAAAAAGTTGAGAATATCATATGTCCCTGGAATATTATACGCTTATGTTTGGAAGAATACTTTTTTAAATTATAGGGTTTTATTATGCATATTTTATCCAAAAACATCCTATCTGTCAATTATTTTTACTTTACTTTGTATCAAAATGAAATCGATTCAATATCTGTCAATTCCATTCGGTAACATGTCTCTGACTACCTTTTTCAAATTTATGGCGATATATCTTTTAAAAGAATATATTATATAATAGAATATATTATATATTGAAAATTCATACGAATTTTTTTATATACCCTAAAATATATCAAATCCTTTCAAATCTTCTGAAATCCCTGGAAATTTTGCCATTAAAATTTGTTTGGAGTTCTGAAAAATACTTTAAAATCTTTAAAATCCATTTAAATCGCTTCAATTTACTGAAATCTATTGAAAATTTCTTGGAATCTTTTAGAATACCCTAAAATATTTTAAATCCTTTCAATTTATTTAAATATATTGAAAATTCTTTTAATCTTTTCAAATAAGCTACAATATTTCAAATCCTTTCAAATCTTTTGAAATCCCTTACATTTTGCAAAATTCTTGAAAATTTCTTGAGGTTCAGAAAATAACTTTAAAACCCTTTGAAATCCCTTCAATGTATTGAAATCGATTGAAAATCCTTGGAAAAATTTGAAATATCCTACAATATTTAAAAACCTCTATAATCTTTTGAAATTTATTGAAAATGCCTTGGAGTTCTCAAAAGTCCCTGAAAATCCTTTGAAACCCCTTCAATTTATTTAAATATATTGAAAATTCCTACAAATCTTTTGAAATACCATACAATATTTCAAATTCTTCAAAATCCTTACAATTTATTTAAATATATTGAAAAGTACTATCAACATTTTGAAATAAACTAAAATATTTCAAATCCTTTCAATTTATTTTAATATATTTAAAATTCATATGAAACTTTTGAAATACCCTAAAATATTTCAAATCTTTTAAAGTACGCATAATATTTTAAATCCTTTGAAAATACCTTAGAGTTCTTAAAAATACCTTAAAATCTGTTAAAATACCCTAAAATATTTCAAATCTTTTGAAATATATTTAAAATTCTTTGATATCAATTCAATTTATTGAAACCTGTTAAAAATTCCTTGAAATCTTTTAAAATATCCTAAAATATTTGAAACCCTTTCAATTTATTTAAATATATTGAAAATTCCTATAAATCTTTTCAAATAACCTAAAATATTTCAAATACTTTAAAATCTTTGAAATTTTGCAAAATTCTTGAAAATTCCTTGCAGTTCAGAAAATAACTTAAAAACCCTTTGAAATCCCTGATAGGTATTGAAATCTATTGAAAATTCTTGGAAAATTTTGAAATACCCCAAAATATTGTAAATCTTTCAAAGTATCCACAATATTTCAAATCCTTTGACAATACCTTGGAGTTCTTAAAAATATCTTAACTTCTTTAAAATAAATTAAATTAAATCAATGTATTGAAACCTATAACAATCCTTGGAATCTGTTAAAATACCCTACAATATTTCAAATCTTTTGAAATATATTTGAAATCCTTTGATATCCCTTAAGTTTATTGAAATCTGTTGAAATTTCCTTGAAATCTTTTAAAATACCCTAATATATTTCAACTTCTGTCAAATCTTTTGAAATTCCTTGACATTTTTCAGAGCTCTTGAAAATACCCTGAAGTTCTCAAAATACCTTAAAATCTTTAAAATCCTTTGAAATCCCTTGTATTTATTCAAATCTATTGAAACTTTCTTGGAATCTTTCAAAATACCCCACAATATTTCAAGCAAATTTATTTAAATATATTGAAAATTCCTATGAATCTGTTAAAATAGGCTAAAATATTTTAAATCTTGACAAATATTTTGAAATTATTTGGAACTTTTCAAAGCTGTTAAAAATACCCTTGAGTTCTTAAAAATACCTTAATTTTTTTTAATACCCTAAAATATTTCAAATCCTGTAAAATCTTTTGAAAATTTTCAATGTTCTTGAAAACACCCTGGAGTTCTTAAAAATATCTTAAAATCTTTGAAATTCTTTGAAATCCCTTAAATTTATTGAAATCTATTGAAAATTCCTTTTAATCTTTTAAAATACCCTAAAGTGTTTAAAATCCTTTCAATTTATTGAAAATCCCTTAGAATCTTTCAAAATACCCTACAATATTTCTAATTATTTGAAATCCTGTCAATTTATTTTAATATATTGAAAATGCCTATGAATCTATTGAAATACGCCAAAATATTTGTAATTCTCTCAAATCTTTTGATACTCCTTGAAAATTTTCAAAGCTCTTGAAAATACCTTGGAATGCTTGAAAATACCTTAAAGTCTTTAAAATCTTTTGAAATACCCTAAAATATTTCAACTTCTGTCAAATCTTTTGAAATTCCTTGACATTTTTCAGAGCTCTTGAAAATACCCTGAAGTTCTTAAAAATACCTTAAAAACCTTTAATTTATTAAAATCTGTTGAAAATTTCTTGGAATCTTTCAAAATACCCCGCAATACTTCAAATCCTTTGAAATCCTGTCAATTTATATAAATATATTGAACATTCCTATGAATCTTTTAAAATAGGCTAAAATATTTCAAATCCTGTCAAATCTTTTGAAATTCCTTGAATTTTGTCAAAGTTTTTCAAAATACCATACATTTTTTAAAATATTTTGAAACACCTTAAAATATTTTAAATCCTGTAAAATCTGTTGAAATCCCTTGAAATTTTTCAAAGTTCTTGAAAATATCCTGGAGTTCTTAAAAATACCTTAACATTTTTTTAAATCATTTAAAATCCCTTCAATTTATTGAAATCTATTGAAAATTCCTTGGAATCTTTTAAAATACCCTGCAATGTTTAAAATACTTTGAGCTGTTTTAAACTTATTTAAATATATTGAAAATTCCTATGAGTGTTTAAAATACCCTAAAATATTTTAAATCCTATCATATCTTTTGAAATTCCTTGAAATTTTTCAAAGCTCTTGAAAATTGGAGTCCTTAAAAATAACTTAAAATTTTTTCAGATCTTTGAAATCCTTTCAATTTATTGAAATGTATTGAAAATTCCTTGGAATCTTTCAAAATACCACAAAATGATATATTGGAAATTCCTATGAGTTTTTAAAATACCCTAAATTATTTTAAATCTTATAAAATCTTTTGAAATCCCTTGAAATTTTTGAAAGCTCTTGAAAATTCCTTGGAGTTCTTGAAAATACTTAAAAATATTTAAAAAATCTTAAATCGGTTTTAAATCCATTTAAATTATTTAAATTTAATGAAAATTCCTTGGAATCGTTTTTAGGATCCTCAAATCTTAAAACATTCAAATCTTTGGAAATGCTTTGAAATCCATTAAAATATTATAAAATCCTTTGAAATTACATGAAATATATTTCTTGAAATATTTAAAGTCCTTTGAAATATTTGGAAATGTCGAAAATGTTTTGAAATCCCTTAAAAACTTCAAAAATATCCTAAATTCTTATGAAATCCATATGAAAACCTTCCAAATCTTCCGAAATTTAAAGAAATTCTTTAAAATCTGATGGAATTTTTGAAATCTTGTAAAATCCCCTGAAATATTCGAAAAATTTTTAAATCTTACAGAAATCCTTAATTGTTGTGAAATTCTTTGGAATTTGTAGAAATATTATCAAATGTTTACAAATGGTTGATATACTTTGAAATTACATAAAAATCATTTAAAATTCTGTTAAGTCCCTTGGAATAATTAAAAATACCCTAAAACCTTTTAAATCTTATGAAATTCGTTGCAATCCAATTTTTTTTTAAATTTCTTAAAACCCCTTAAAATCTTTGAAATGATAAATCCCAGTCCGCTTCTGACAAAGATATGAGTATTTGAATTTAAAATATTGAAAATGTGGATTACCAAAAAATTGTCAACATTTTTGTTTAAATTGTGATATTTTTTTACCTATTATAGGTATTACTTGATTATTTATGACAGCGGAAAATTGTTATTATTCATATGTTAGCGAATAGTTCAATAATAATGCAAGACAGAAAGAAGTTCCTGAAGAATTTTTTGTAGAACTTTTTTTGAGGAATAACTTTGATTGTTCAATTTTGTTCATAACTCGTCTTCTTTTTGCAAAAATCATAAATTTTCATTTTTCAGAAGAAAAAAAATTCTTTCTCCTCTCCAAGACGCGGGCACAAGATGAGCTCTACTGAAAAATATTCACCATATTAGTACCAACTTGAAAAAAAATCAAGAGAAAAAAAAGGCTCGGGTTTTTGAGAAAATAGTTTGAAATTTTTAAGAAAAACCGCCACCATTTCGTCAATTTTGAACTTTTTCAAATTTTTCCAACGGATTTCAAAAGAGGACACAAGATAAGCTTCACTGAAAAATATTCACCATATTAGTACCAACTTGAAAAAAAAATCAAGAGAAAAAAAATGCTGGGGTTTTTGAGAAAATAAAGTTTGAAATTTTTAAGATAAACCGCCACCATTTCGTCAATTTTGAACTTTTTCAAATTTTTCCAACGGATTTCAAAAGAGGACACAAGATAAGCT
>JAABKJ010005944.1:0-22464 GCA_011634705.1 Andricus grossulariae | reverse complement strand
TCCTATCATTATTTCTTCCCAAGATGATACGTTTGTGGAAAATGGTCTGTGATCAGTAAACAAATTCATATTTCGAAATTTGGAAAACTTAGTTGCATTCTGGACACTTCAAGGAGCGTCTGCGAATTTTTTCAGATTTTTCAAGACGTCCAGCTCGTTTTGGGAAGCCTCGAAATTCGAGGCTTAAAAAAAGTGTCTCAAAAACCTTGTTTTTTGGCACGTTTTACATCAGCGCTATCGTAAAAATTTGTTTAGAACAACAACATATATATCTTTCAATTCGGGATACCTTAAGCTTTCAAGTTTACCTGGCCAATATTTTCTGCGACTTTTTTTGAACGAGTTGCAAGCGTTCAAAGTGAGGGTCGCATACTTTTCACGCCGACTTTAGTGACAAGTGCGTGTTTATCGGTGAAGTGCAAAAGTATAAAGTGTATTTGGCTGTGTACGTAGACGGTAGTTGGATCTTGAGTAATAATATGAAAGCAATAGAGAATGTATTGGAATATTTAAAACGTAACTTTAAAATTACTGTAGATCGTGCCGATGAATTTCTTGGCTTTGAAATTAAACGTGACCGCGAAAAGCGAATGCTAGAGATTTGTCAATCTGGTTATATTAGCAAAGTTTTGAAAATTTACAATATGCATGATTCAAATTTATCAACTGTACCAGCGGAGCAGAGCTCGTCTTTACAAAAGACAAATATATTGAATTCCATAATGCCCTATCGAGAGGCAATAGGCTCATTACTGTTTGCTGTGCGAGTAAGTCGACCTGACATCGAGTTTGCTGTAAATTATGCAAGTCAATTCTTAAGCTGCTACGATGAAAGCCATTGGCAGGCTGTGAAGAAAATAATGCGTTATTTAAATAGCACGCGCGATTATTGAATAATTTACGGAAACAGTGGGAGTTCGTTAAACGCGATCGGTTTCACAGATGCTGACTATGCTGGGTGCCCAGAAACGCGAAAATCTAGAAGCGGTTTTGTTGAACGGTGCACCAATATCGTGGTCTAGCCAGTTGCAAAAAGTTGTTGCTGCGTCAACAGCTAAATCTGAGTACATCGAGCTATTTCACGGCGTGAAAGAAGCGGTTTGGTTACGCCGCTTACTTGATGAACTAGATGTTCCATGTAAAATCATCCCTGTATTTGTTGATAATCAGGCAGCTATAAAAATCTCGGGTAATGCTAACCATCATAAACGCACGAAACACATCGGCGTAAAGTATCATTTTACTCGTGATGCTGCTAATCGCGGTAAAGTAGAAATTAGGAGTGAGTGTTGAAAAGTGTATTTTTAAATGTCGCATTTCATAGTTTTAGCTTTCTCTTTTGCATTGCGCTCAGCTTACGTCCCATGTAGGGCCATATCTTAGTAAATCAGCTGGCCGATGCGACTGTCGAACCGACGAAGTCCCTTTCGGCCTAATACAGGCCTAGAAAAGGCTGTTGGCATTCTCCCTAATGCATGTCATCTTTGCTACTCTTGACAGTTAGCACTGTCCATTTTTCAGTCGTGCGACAGCCTCCGCAAGGGTAACTGTGTTTACTCGGTTTTTGCCTTATTTCAGCTTTGATTAATCATTTGTATTTTCTCTTGTGTTTATAATGATTCTACCATTTGCTAATTCAATTGAGTTTACTTTGCTCGAGCTTAATTCAATAATTCTAAAAAAATTCATCTTTTTGTATTGAAAATTCAACTATTTGGTTGAAAATGCAACTGTGATTGCTTGCAGTTTAATCTTTATTGGTTAAAAATTCTACTATTTTGTTGCAAAATTAATTATTCTGTTAAAAATTTAACTGTTTTGTTGAACATTCATATTTTTCGATAGAAAATTCGTCTTTTTAGATGACATATATTTTCTATTCCTAGTGGCTTTCGCATACGTTTAATTACCTACTCAGGTAAAAATGAAAATATTGAAGGTAGAAAACAAATTTTACAGGTGACGGAAAACATTTTTCATTTATTTTTACGCTTTACTTTGATCTATATCATTCTTATGAATGGAATTTATATGGATGAGGGAGAAGGGAAGGAAGGGGTGAAGAAGTAAGAGAATTATGGGAGTGGAATTAGGGGAAGTAGAGGATAGAGGAATAAGGGAAGTGATTGGATTGAAAGTGTGGGATGTGAAGGGTGGGAAAATAGAGAAAGAAGAAGAAGAGAAAGGAGAATTAAGGAAATTGAGTGAGTAGAGAGTAGGCGAAGTGAGGGATTTGAAGAATGTGAGGGGTTGGAATGTAGAGGAGGGAGAAGTAAGAGAAAAAGGGGTTAAGAAAGTGACTCCGAGGTATGCGTGGGAAATTAAAGTAGAGGAATTGAGGAGGAGGAAAGTAGATGCGGGAGAAGTAAGGAAAGTTATGGTAGGAGAAGTAAAAGAAGTATGGGATAGGAATTAGGGGAAGTAGAGGATGAAGAAGTGAGGGAAGTGATGGGATTAGAAGTATGGGATGTGAAGGGTTGGGAAGTAGGAGAAGTGAGTGTAAGTGAGAGATGTGAGGGGAGGGAAAGAACAGAAAGCATAAGTAAGGAAAGTGAGGGGACAGACAGTAGGAGAAGTAAGGGATGTGAAGAATTTAAAAGGGTTGGAATGTAGAGTAGGAAGATGTAAGAGAAGTGAAGAAAGGAGATAGTGTGGGAGTGGGATGCGCAGGGAAGAATATAGAGGAATTGAGAAGAAGCAAAGTAGATGAGGAAGAAGTAAGGGAAGGGAGGTTAGGAAAAGTAGAAGAAGTATGGGAATGAAATTAGAAGAAGTAGAGGATGGAGAAGTGAGAGAAGTGATGAAACTGGAAGTGTGGGATCTGAAGGTTTGGGAAGTAGGAGAAGTGAAAGGGAAGAGAGTTGTGGAAAGTAGGGTTAATGAGGGTTTGAGCACTGTGGAAAGAGAAGTAGTGCAAGTGAGTGCAAGTGAGGGGATGAGAAGTGAGTGATGTGATGAAAATGGAAATAGGAGAAGTAAGCGGTTAAATGTTCAAAATGCATTATATTTCATACATTCCCATATAAAAAATACAGGGGTATAGCCAGACCACATGTGCCAAACCGAAATATATTCAAATAAATATCCTTGTAATTATACTTGTATGGCATGAATCCTTTCAATTTTTTTTTCAAATGATAGCTAATGAAATTTTAGGAAAAGTGAGGATGTTTCAAGTCGCTAGCTCAATCAAAAGTATAAAAAAAAAAATTCAATCGAAAAGGTCTGGCTAGACCCATGTTGCAAACTGAGGGTCAAAATTGAACTGAAACATGCGACTTCTCAGTTTGAAAAATCAACTCTTTCGTTGAAAATTCATCTCTGTTGGTGAAGTCTGTTAAAATATTATGTTTGTATATTTTGCGTTTTATTTTAGGCATTCATCAAATAAAAACGAAGACAAAATATTTTACACGCTGGGGGGTTTAAGCTTTATGTGGTGATCAGTGGTGAAGAAGTGGTGGAGTGGAAATAGTGTTTAAAACGGCGTGAGGTAGTTTCTGAATGGCCCCATATATATCATATAAAAATAAAAAATAGAAATTATTCGAAATTATATTATATGATATTGCACTTACCAACAGAATCAAGCATGAAAGCCGCGACTGTAAGAAGCAGCCTTCCAGTAAAAATCTTCATTGTTGCTATCGAAGGGTTCAATTCGCAAGAATAACTGCGAAATTGTTAACAAAATCACAGCCATTTATACTGCCGATTTCTGAGCTGTACCAGGGAAAACGTCACGATCATTAAAATTTACCTAACACTGATGATGCCCGCAATCATTTAAATTTCAAGCAAAAACAGGGTCTTATCATGTATAACGCACGTCCTATGATTATTTGCTATGTACATGTATTATCATTATCTTCTTCTTTCGACATCCACGTTGAAAGCAAAATAACTGAAAAAAACATATATTAGAATTTAATTTCTTTGATTTAACCAAATTTAAATTCTGCAATAAACAAAATTTTTATCTTAAAGAAACGAAAAAAGGTTGCAACTGTATCAAAGATATAATACCTATATATGAATTTAATAAATTTTGGGGAAAAATTTTCGTGAAAATGCGGAAGGTTAATAAATAATTAATAATTTATTACTTCCGCGTAAAGAAAGTACACAAATATTTTTGAAATTATTGCAATAAATAACAGAAATTATTTTCCATTTGACTGAATCCACTTCTAATCAAGGGAATGAGGAAGCCATCCTTTCAGTTTTATGCGAATCAAACCATTTTAGTTGCCACGAGATTTTTTTGTCTAAAATTGAATGTTTGTTTAGAAAGAACGAAAGATTTGACCAAATGCTAGGAAAAACTACACACACATATATATAAAATTGAAATAGCCTAATATATTACAATCGCTTTTCGAATTAAAAAATTAAAGAATTGGCGAATCCAGAAAAATGTTTCTATGATTAAATGGATTATAGCGATTTTTTCGTGAATACAATTTTCCGAAATGAACAAATTTAATAGAATTAGATTTAACAAAATATCCAAGAAGCATTTTTTTATACATTTTTATTTTCCTCGTTCTAAAACGGATGCTATTGATTGAAATAAATGCCAAGCTGATAAATGTTGATAATACTAATTGAAATTATTTTTAGTTAATAAAAATAGTGTTCAATTAGTTATCTTGAATTTCACATGAATACAGAACTAATTTTGTTTTCAAAGTAAAAATTTCAGAAAACAATTATTGAATCCATTTCAAATTATGCAGGCTGTGCAACTTCAAGTCACATAATAATTATTTGCCTCCTAAATATGGGGGTTAATGTTATTTGATATTTCAGGGTTCTTTCACAAAAAAATATAAATGTTTTTCATTAATGTTTTTCAAACAAAAATTAAATATTGCGAAAACAAATTCTCGTGAGCATAAAAATGATTTGGCTAGCAAAAGACGTAGAAAATGGCTTCACTTTATTTATTTTGTCCAATATTTTGTAAAAATTTCGCACTCATGCGAAAACAATATTTGATAGGTTTTATGCAGGCCAAGTCATTTTTTTGGCAATGAAAATTTGTTTCTAAAAAAATGCAAAAATTTACTTTTAGAAAATAAAATTCTCATTGTTACAAAAATGGTTTCGTCCGCATAAGAATCATAGGATGTCTTTCTTGTAAAAGTACCAATTAAATATATGAATCAGATCAAAAGTTATAGATATTTAATGAAAAAATTCGCATATGTTTTTCAAACAGCCCTAAAATTTCAAATACTCTTAACTTAGCGAAAATAGCATTTTTCTGAAATCGGTAAAATGCCTAAAATAAGTAGAATAATGATGAAATACATATATTGTACAGTTACAATGTCAATTTAAAAAAGTGGGTCAAAGTAATACACGTTTTTATATAATTTTTTCTTCTTCTTAATTCCGAAGCTTTATGGGGTGCGTGGAACTTTTATTTACAAAAGTAATAATTTGTTAAGATTGCGTATTTTGACATAAAATGTTATCAACATCATGTACAATATCTAATGAAAACAGACGAAACTCTTGCAAAATTATATTTCACTGAACACAATCTTGTAGATTTATTACTTTTGTGAACAAAAGTGTCACGCAAATCTCTAAAGTTTCCGAACCGATGAAATTAAAAACAACTTTATATAAAAATATGTATTACGCGTTAAATACCACGTAGTTCACGCGTACTTTTGTGTACATAATTACACATCATAATGAAAAGCAATGAATAATTATCTAAAATTATTATCTAAAATTATATTATCTAAATAATTATCTAAAACCTAGCATGACTGGTTGTTTACTGCATTAATATGACATCAAGAACCTGTTTTCAGTTACTTTTCTTGCATTTTTTGGAATTTTGAAAATTAAAATTCCCAAATAAGGAATTTCAAATCTAAAACTATGTTGCTTATAGAGACATCTGAAATTGTAAATTATTCTTCAATAATAAAGGCAACAATATTCTGTTCTTACCGTTTTGACCAAGTTTTTTGAAAATAACAAAAGGATTGTAATCATAAACTCTTGAACGTATTTAATCAGATTATATGTATTCATTTATTAATAAAGATTAATAATTTTCTGTGTCAGTAATTTAGTAAATTAAAATTTCGAGTAATTTTATTTGATGATATGATGCTAATGCTAATCCGAAGAATGTTAATAATGCCGATTAAAAATAGGTTCATTTATTAAAAATAGTGTTCAATTAGTTATCTTAAATTTCAAATAAATACAGAATTAACGTTGATTTTACAGTAAAAATTCCAGAAGACAATTATTAAATCTATTTCAAATTATTATAACGTTTGATCTAGATTTGAGATATTTAAGTTTTCTTTCTTCACTTTAACCAAGTTAATTGCTCTCTATGAAAACACGCCAAAAATTGAACATACAGTTTAAAATCAACAGAATGGCTGCAATGTTTCTGAAAATATTCAAAGTCAATTTTCTTAAAAACCTCAAAATTCTTTTTGCTGAATTAGTACTCGAATAACGAAGAAATCTTGTAAGCTTCGCATTTTTTTTACCAAAAAGGACAGATTTGACAGGAAGCAAACAAAAAAGTTTGCTCAGTTTGAAAACTTTTACAAAAAATACCTCCTACTCGTTTATTATATCTTGCATTTTTTTTTGAGAAAAATTAAAAAAATTAAATTGTGTTTGAGGAAATTCTCGTGACCACAAAAATAATTTGTCCAGCAAAAAACATACAAAGTCTCATCTTTATATAAGCAGAAATTTTACAGAAATATAGCATGAACTAAAAAAACGTTTTTTGCATAAAATCATCTTTTCTTGTTTTCAAAATCCAGCCGGGAAGGTAAAGCCAAATTCAATGGAAAACCACACCTTCTTTCTTTTGTCCAATATTTTTTCAAAAATTCGGGCCTGTATGAAAACTACATTCGCTAAGTTTTATGCAGGCCGAATCATTATTGTGACAATACAATTTTTTGAAAATGAACAAAGTTTTGTCTCAGAATTTTGTTATATCTTTCTTTGTTTCTTAAAAAATGCAAAAATTGAATTTTGGAACAAGAAGTTATCTCACAAAAATAGTTTTATCCCCATACAACTCAAAGGATGTCTTTCTTCTAAAATAACCAATTATATCTGAATTAGGTCGAAAATGATAAAAGTTTGAAGAAAACATTCCTTTTCTTTTTGTAAAACCCTAAAATTTCAAATACTCGTAACTTTGAGAAAATTGTGTTTTTCTCAAAACAGTAAAATGATTTAAATTCAATTTAAAAAAAATGTATCAGAGTAATACACGTTTACTAATAATAGTTATTCTCCTAATTTCCGAAGCTTTGTAGGCTACATAAAACTTTTATTTACGAAAGTAATAATTTGTTGAGATTGCGTATTGCAAAATAAAATTTTATCATTTTCATGTACAAGGTTTGAAGGAAACAGGTGAAACTCTTACAAAATGATATTTCACTAAATATAATCTTGCCGGTTTATTGCTTCTGTAAATAAAAGAGCCACGTACATCTCTAAAGTTTCAGAAGCGATGAAATTAAAAACAACTTTATATAAAAATATGTATTATGTATTATCATGTATAATGTTGTTATCCTATATAAAAAAATAGATGTTACGAAATCATCAATAATCTTGAACTCATTGTTTTTGAATACCGGTTTAGTTGCCTACTGCGTGAATATGACATTAAGAACTTGTCATCAGTTTATTTTCTTGAATTTTGTAGAATTTTATACATCGCAGTTTCCAAATTAGGAAATTTGATTCTAATTTATTTCTGAGATAGAAAGTTTTAATTTTGAATGACTTTTTGATAATAAAGGATTCTATTCATAACCTCATTGACCTCATCAAATGAAATCATATGCATTTATATATTATTAAAGATTAAGTATTTTCTGCACCATCAATTTAGTAAATTAACATATTCAAGTAATTTCATTTGATGATGTAGAGTATTTCTGTATCTTTCTCAACATTATTAATAAAAGAGAACACTTTAATTGTAAATGATTTTATTATTGAGAAATAAATCCGTTCTTAACATTTTTTTATCACGCAGGAAAATTAAAATAATCGTCAATATTATCTGAATCAATTTGAAACTCAACATTTCTCGTCACAATTATCCATAGAATACGAATCAAATTTTATTATTTGAATATCACTCCCCATAGGTCTATTTTATAGGGTCCAAAAGGAAACCCCATATGGGAAAAATTGGGTTTTGAGAGATTTTGGCGCTAATTATTACTTTTTTGCAGTTTCTGATATACAAATTCTTTCTAATAAATAAAATACTACTTCTTACTGATAATTAGATGTTTACATAAACTTTTTAAACTATCTATTATTGTTTCAGCAATTTTCTTTTAGAATAGAGTTAGAAAGTAGTTTTTTATCTGCAGTTTTTCAACTGATTTTTAACTTCTTAGTTAGAACGAGGCAATAATCATTCAATTTTAGCATAAATGATTGTTAAAATGATTTATTACTGTTCATAATATATTTTTTTTAAATAATGCTAGAAAGATGCGTTTTTTCTCAAATTTTTCACTTTTTTCAACTTTCTACTTAGAGCGCGGTAGTAAATAATTTCAGTTGACAAACATACTTGTTCAAACAGTTTATTATTATTTTTAATAATATTATCTTTCAAAAATGCTATAAAGTTTTGTTTTTTCTGAAATATTAGAATTTTTGTCCTCTTTTCACTTAAAGTGAAGTGATAAATGAGAAAATTTGACAAACATAATTTTTTAAACAAATTATTATTGTTTATAACTATATTCGCCCATAGTAATAGTGAATAGTTGCGGGGTTTCATAAATTTTTTCACTTTTTGTCAACTTTTCATTAGTATGGTGATGATTGGTTGAAGTTAACAAACATAATTGTTCAAAGAATTTATAATTGTTTATTAATATCTTCTCTTAGATAATTGCTTGAAAGTTTTTTGTTGTTGTTGAAATTCTTAACTATGCTTTGGATGTTTAGTTATGAAAAAATCATAAATGAACAATAGAGAGAATCATTTTCTAAATAATCTCTTTCGTTTTTATGAATATATTCTTCTGAAATAAAACAGATATTTGAAATATTCTTCAAATTTTCCATATGGACCATACTTAATGCACATTTGTTTCAGAGTAGTTCCTCAGGGCCTTTTTGTTCAAATTATTATTGATATTTATTATTTGTTACTAGCTAAAAAGTCGAAGAAAAGCTGAACAATTCAGAATAACATCCAATTTTCTAGAATTACTCTGAGAGAAGAAAGTTAGAAACCATAATAGATTGTCCAAACAAGTAAATTTATAACCTTGCATTTATTATTATACTAAGTAAAAAGTGGAAAAAAAATATTTCAGAAAACTCAAATGAATGAACTAAAAAAAACTCGAAAAACTCAAAACCTTACTTTGAATGAAAAGTGGACCAAAAGTGGAAATTTTTGAAAAAACTGCAACTTTCTAGCATTATTCTAAAATCATATCATTATAAAAAAGAATAAATTTTTGAGATAATCATTTTTATTAAATTTAATTGATTAATGCCTTGATATGATTGAAAATAAGTTGGAAATCAGTTGAATAATTAGGAAAAACACGCGATTTTCTGACTCTATTCTAAGAGAAAATTGCTAAAAACAATAATAAAATTCTCAAAAAAATGTAGTATACACCTTCGCGAATTCGTTATAAATAATGTTCTTCTTCAGTTTCCAGAAATTCAATTGATATGTTTATTTAAGAAAGGTTTGACAAATTATATTAAAAGATATTCTTAAATATGTTAGCCCCATCGATTTTGTCAGATAACAAACAGCCTTATAAATAAAGGTTAACAAAATAATAATGAGATAAAGAAGTTTATTTTAGTGATAAAGCCAATTGGTGAAAATATTGACTAATTCTTTAATTGATTTCAGTTTTGGTTACTAATCAATGATGCGCGAATAAATCAAGGAAAAATAGAACAATTGTGAAAATAATTCTTGTTTTTACATTTTGAAAAATTAATTTCTGAATACATCATTTTGGTGGAGGTAACGTAGCCTACTCACAAGATTCACAATATCGCCTTCTAATTGTTTTAGTAGACTTCAAAATGTTACAGTCACGGTTTTTTATACAAAATTTCAATTTTTCACGATTTCCATTGCTTTGATTTAATTTTAATGAATTAATACAGCCCTTAACAAACTCGTATATTTTTCCTGAGAAATTAGTAGTTGTCACATATATAATTAGTAAAGATTTGACAATGCCGTCACAGATGTAAAAAATCGGTCAAAAAAAGAATTAACGTAAAACGTTAGAGCGCGATTCAGGGTTTATGAAAAAATGTTATAGAAAATTCAGTATAAGTCTGTAATGATCCTCCTTTATTGAGCATCTTATATTTTTTCACGATTCTAGAAAAATTATTACCTAATATCATTATATCATCATTATATTATATTTATTGATATATATATTTTTATTTATATATTATATCATCATTATATCAATCACTATACTTGCAAGATCATTATCGTGCTCTTTCCCTATTTACGTAGAAAGTAAAATAACTGAAAAAAATATGAGGAAAATATATATTAGAATGTATTTTCTTTCGCTTAAACAAATTGTAATTCCGAAATACACAGAAATTATATTTTAAATAAAAAAGAATTTATTTCACTTTGCATCAGTGGTATTATACGTATGTTTGAATCACCCAATTTTATGCAAAGTTGAGTAATATTCTGAAATTAAGCAAATCATTATTTATTACGGTGATTCAAAAATGCACTGGAACGTTTTTGTTGTTCAAATTTTCATGATTATCGCCCCCCTCCCATTTGTTCAAATCCATGAAAAAAGAAATGTGTTTTCTTTGAAAAAAAATATAGTTAGATATTATGTGAATCAAGTTAAGAATCAAAATTTCTTTCCACAATTAGCGACAGAATACGAATCAAAACTTATTATTTTAATTATCACCCCCATAAGTCTGTTTTATAGGGTCCCAAAAAAACGCCATAAGTGAAACATTGAGTTTTCAGAGTTTTTTGGCTCTAATTATAATTTTTTTATGGTTTCCATACACATTTTTTCTAATACATAAAATACTACTTTCTACTGATAATTAGATGTTTGAATAATTTTTGTTTTAAATTTATTATTTTTATAAATTTTCTCTTAGTATCAACTTTTCAGTTACAACGAGGCAATAATTAGTTAAATTTGAGAAAAATAATTGTCGAAACAATCTGTTATTATTTATAATAATATTATCTTAAAATAATGCTCTTTGTCCACCTTCCAGTTAGAGTAATCCTTGAATCAGGTAAGCGAAAATAATTGTGTAAAAATTTATTATCATTTTTAATTATATTCTCTTTAAATAATGCTAGAAGGTTGCGGCTTTTTCTGAAATTTTCAACTTTTTGTCCATATTTCATCCAGAGTGAGGTAATAATTAAGACAATTTGAGAAAAATAATTGTTCAAGGCAGGATTCTACTTTCGAACGCGCGAAAAAAATGCTATTTTCGTACATTTTTTTTTAAACTTCAAGAAAGATATTGATGTAAGGTTTGTTATGCTTAATAAATATACTCTTTAAGTACATTAAAAAAAAAAATTTTTCACTTTATTTTATGCGCTCTATATACATTTAAAGGTTACTTTCTCGAAACCACGTTTTTTACATTTTTTTTTAAAAATCTCCGAAACTAACTAATCGATTGGTCTGAAATTTTCTGCGCATATTCTATACATATACATCAAACGGTGGTAGCAGATTTATATAAAAAATATTATTTTTACTATTATTTCTTTTGCGAAAAATAAGCAAAAAAGATGAGATTTTTTTTGTTCGAATTGCCGCCATCTTGTTTTTTTGTTGCATGTAAATGAGAAAATCTGATACCACCGGTTGATTTATATGTATAGAATATGTGGTACAAATTTCAGACCAATCGATTCAGTAGTTTCAGAGATTTTTTTAACAAGTGGTATAAAATGTGGTTTCGAGAAAGTGCCATTTAAATGTATATAGAGTGTATAAAATTAACTACAAAAAATTTTTTAAATGTATTTTAAACGTATATATTCATCAAGCATAACAAGCCCTACATCAACATCTTTCTTAATGTTTAAAAAAAAAAATTACGAAAATAGCATTTTTTCGCGCGTTCGAAAGTAGAATCCTGCCTTAAGCAAATTATCATTTTTTAGTTTAGTAATAAGCAATTAATAAATATTAATTATAATTTAAAAAATGATTCTCTCTTATTCTTATTATTTGTTCCTGAATGAAAAGACAAATAAGTGTTAACAATTATAGAAAATACCGCTAATTTCAAGCAATTATCTAGGAGAATTAATATTATTAATAATTATAATAATAATTCTTTCAGATAATTGCTAGAATATTATTAAAAATATCTAATAATTGTTTAAATAACAAAATGTGGGAAATTTTAGAAGAAACTCCATCTTTCTAGCATTGCTTTAGGAAAATATTATTATGAATGATAAAAAATAGTTTGAACAATTATTCTTGTTGAATTTAACTGCTCATTGTCTTCCTCTAACTAAAAAGTTGAAAATATGCTTAAAACTTCAGAAAAACAGCGACTTTCGAACTCTATTCTAAGAGAAAATTGCTAAAAACAACAGTAAATTGTTTAACAATTTATGTAAATTGTGAAGCCTTTGGGGAAGGGGGTCTCGATAACAACTACATTTGGTGAAAAGTGGGAGGGGGGGAGGTGGTGGGGTCAGTGGACATAACGTTATGAATTTAAATAATATTTAGTATGTTTCCTGATGATAAATTTAAAGAATTCTTCTCTTTTCTTCTGTTCACATTTTTTTCTTTCCCCTTTTTTCCGTTTTATAGCTTGAATGCGAAATAAATTAATAAAACCCATCTAAAAAAAGCTACTACTTTTGGTTGGAAAGAACTATTTTGTTGAAAAGTCATATTTTTTGGTTAGAAATACAGCTACTTTGTTGAAAGTTGACCTTGTTTTGTTAAAAATTCATTTTTTTGGTTGAAGATTCATCTCCTTGGTTGAAAAATTAACTATTCCATTTTTAGAAAAATAGTCTTCCAGGTTTACAAATCATCTTTCGGATTGAACTCTTTGATTGGAAATGTAACTATCATGTTGAAAATTCTTTTTCTTGTTGTCAAAATTGTTTTTTCAAGTTTTCCATTTATTGTTGAAAATTATTATTTTTTCTTAAAAATTGACTTATCCTAGTTCAAAATTCATGTATTCAGTTAAACAATGATCTTCTTTGGTCAAAAATGATTCTTCTTGTTTGAAAACTTATAATATTTTTTTAATGAAACGATTTGGGTCTAAATTGATCTGGTTTGGTTGAAGATTCAACAATTTGGTAGTAAATTAAACAATTTGTTCAAAATTAAACTACATGTTTTCATGCAAATTAAACTTTTAGTAGAAAATTAAAATTTGTGGTTAAAAAATCATATTTTTGGGTTGAAAATTGAATCATTTTGGAGATAATTCCTGTTTTTGGCTTCGAAATTCTACTTTTTTTTTAAATTGATGTTTTTTGGTAAAGCATTAATCTTCTTGCTGAAAAATTCATCTTTTCAGTTAAAAATGTAACAAAATATACTATGTATTCACAAAGCGTGCAAAAAATATGTCCAAAGAACAACAAGATTTAATTTCAGTTGTTATGCACATTAGTTAATGACATGAACCTGGACATGATAAAACAAAGTATTAATGAAGATTAAAATTAAATATAACAAATAAGAGTGAGAGTTAGGGCTATACTTAAAGTATTTTATTTTCTTATATGTTACTTTTTTTTTGGAAAAAAACATACTTTGGAACCTGGAATTCTGTGAATTCTTTTGAAAATTTTTCAAATCCCTTAAAACTTGTGAAATCATGTTAAAACTCTTTTAAATCCTTTGATCACTTGGAACCCTTGAAAATATGTGAAATCCTTGAAATCGCTTGAAATGTTTAAAATCACATCAAAATTCCTTTAAAATTCATTGAAATCTTCAAAATCGCTGAAAATCTTCAATTGTTTAAAAGCCATTTAAATTCCTCGAAATACCTTAGAATCCTTTATAATATTCAAAAATTCTTTAAAATTCCGTTAAATTACCCTGATATCCTTCAAAATTCGTGAAAATACTTTAGCATTACATTAATTCCTTCAAAATCTTTTAAAATCCCGTAACTTATTTTGAAGTATTTTCTGACCAAAATACGTTCTTTGCGTTGAGTTACAACATTTAGAAACAACGAAAGATTCGAAAAAAGGCGGAAAAAAACTATTTGTATATATATTGTAACTGCCAGAGTTTGGCTAAGTTAACTTTAATAACAATTTTCAAATTGTCTAAATAATTTGTAGTAGAAAGAAGGGTTACGCATGGAGAAGAAATATAATTTATTTTAACGATACAGGCGTTTATTCAATACGTCCTAGTCTGAACTATTTTTACAATATGATCCCTGTCATCTACTTAAAATTAAGAAGTAAATTTTCGATGAAATAAAGAAAAGTACCTTTAACTGTAACATACGTGTGTTTTTATTCTAAGCTCTTGGCTATCCTTACAATATAAATCGCTCTATGGCATACTTTAAAATCTATTCTTTGAACTTATATCTTTAATTTGATATCTTTGATCTATCTCTCTTCCTTTCTCTTTATTAATTAAAGCTCATAACTACACATACAATATAAATCGCACCATGGCGTAAATTGAAGCTTATATCTTTAATTTGATATCTTTGATCTATCTCTCTCCCTTTCTCTTTCTTAAATAAAGCTCTTGGCTACACATAGAATGTAAATCGCTCTATGGCGTAAATTAGAATCTAGTCTTTTGCTTTATATATTTTAATCTGATATTTATATATATATATATATATATCTATTTTATTAATCTTCCCTTTAACATGAGGGTACACGTATAGTAATATTTTACTTTTATTCGAACTTATATTCAAAGCCTTTTATATTTCTATCATGGGCTATCGCGCTTAAAATTTTAGTAATTTTCAAAACAGATGCTTACAAAGCAAAACACATTAGAATAAGGTAGCTACTCTCGATTATCCTTGGAGAAAAAACCAATTTGGTATACAATGTTCAATAATAATGATCGTCGGAAAAGAATCGATCAGGTTAAGAGTGGTCCTTAAGACACTTCTCTTGTATTCGCTCGCTTACGAGAAAAACCTGGGTCGAATCGCTCTCGCACTACAGGTGCGCAACAACTACTTGGGTAAGGCAGGCAGGGAAACAGAAATAACTCAGAGAGTGCAAATCTGGATATTACCAGTTTTTGGAGAGCCTTGCGCTCAGTAATCGTTTATTTTATTATGGGCTTCAACTAATCCCGCGAAACGTGGAGAAATATTCTCTAAACTCGTTTGAAGGCTTGACTGCTTTCTTAGCCAGGTACGGAAATAGTTTCCTCACTGCCTATAAGAAGCCAAGATTCCAACAATGAGATAAGATTTTCCAAAAGCTAACTACTTCGACCAGGATACACGGATGAGCGTGTACTGTTCTTCTGTTAGTCTATAGGAAAATTGAGGTAGACAATAATTCTCGTCACAAGTCCGAATTTATCGGTAAGATTTAACTTTGAAATTTTCTGTCTTTTTAAATACCTTTTTGGTAGCACAATTTTTCAGAGTTCTACTCTGTAACAATCTTCGAAGTTCACCCATTGGATAATTGCTCTCAGAAGCACAAGAAAGATCTTTCCGTAGAAAAGAGATGTCGTGATATTGAGTGGCACGCTCAAGAAGGTCAGAAAGAGAAGCCTCTTGTAAACCGGTTTCAGAGTTTTAAGTTTCTGTCCGCCTTTAGAGGATCTTTGGTTTTAAACGAGAAAGTTTAAGGACTTAGAATATTTCTAAGGACTTAATATTTCCCAAAATCTAAGAGAGAGTTGTGAGACAAGTGCGAAGAGAAAGTATATTCGTCTTCCCTCAAGGTTCTCCCTGAGACTTGTTGCGTAAGCCACGCAACACCCCCAACTGCCGTTTTCAGGCCGCGCGGCTATTTTTATGGGCCGCGCTCCAGTTCTCCCTTCCACTATTCACGAGAGTGTTTTAGTGGGAGGCCCAGGATTCTGCGCTCTACTGTTACTCCTCGAAGATGCTACTCTCTGAGGTATTTCCTAATGCGTGAGGAGTTTTGCCTATGGTTAGGCTCTAAGCTGTAACCCGCTGGTTACAATATCAATGTATTTTTTCACCGTGATACCTGGTAAATATTATCCTAGTCTCAATCCTTTTTTATTACCATGCCTCTCTGATGATTTTGAGTTAAAAATCTATCAAAATGTTATTCCAATTATACCAATTATTTTGAGTTTAAAATGTCAAGTTCTTACTTTTTGTCTGGTTGGTACCATGGTTATTATGGTATTAGAATAGTATCACTTTTCACTGGGATTATTGTATGTTACTACTCACGACTTGTCTCTTTCTCACGAATTTTGGATGGTGCTATTTTCTTTTTTTTTTGAACCATTATATTGTTGCGAAATCTTCACATCAAATAATTCTACCTTCATCTGGGCTTTGTATTTGTATAAGAATTAACCTGTGTCTGCATATTTTAGCATCCCAATTGTAACCCTTGACACTTTTGCGGTTAAGTTAACTAGTTGTCTTAATTAATTAATTAAACGAATAAATAAGACTGGAGATAAAAAGAAATCAAAGAAATGGGTCTCGCGTGGAGAAAGACTAAGATTCTCTTTACATTAAAAATTGTTTTTATTCCTTAATTCTGTCTAAACTATTTTTACATACAGTTTCTAAACCCTAAGCTATTTTGTTAATGATAAAAATCATTAGAAAATATAATAAACGTATCTTTCCTAATTTGGATGAGATTATGTACTAAAACTGACGCTTTTTAACTTACAATGCAAGCTGCACTTCGGGCAAGCTTTGCTTTCTAGCTAATTCTCTATATTGTACTATGAAATTTTTTTAATATCTTCAGTTTTTCAATTAACCTATTGTTAAAAGCTTAACGCTTGAGTAAAAATAAAAGAGTATCTTTTTATATGCGACTTATCGCTCTTTGGTTTACTAGCTTTCTCACTTTATCTAACAGAAATACTAAAAGGATTTCTTTTCTTTACAAAAGTCTAGTACTCCTTAGAGCATTCAATTCATTTATTCAAAAATGAGTATGAATGCTCATTTTGTTTCTTGCTTCTACTCTTCTTCTCTAAGGAGACGATTTATGGAGCAAAGAAATTCTAATGGCTGTTTACCCAGTGGCAAACCACAAATCTCAATACAATTATAAGAATATTTATTGATTGATTAAAACACAAAAGACAAAATTATCCTAGGATTACCCTATTCTGTAAGTATAATGGAAGTCTTATGACCTGTCAATCAGGTAATAAGGCTTAATCTGGCAAGGTGCTGTCCGAGCACGCCTGCAGCCTGTGAGCTGGGTCACGGAAGCCTCGAAACTCAGGTATGCGCTCTTGCGTAAGGCAAGGGGGAACGAGGGAGAGCGTCTCAGAACTGACTCGACCTTCAATTCTCAAAGTATTACTTCCGTTGGACGGACTCTCTAAATGTTCAGTCTCTTAATCTCTTCTGGAAAAGAGAGAAATATTTTGTCGTTCTCACTCTGCTTTGTGAACAATCACTTTCGCAGCCAGGTAGCGGAGTTGACTCCTCTACCTTCCTGTAAGTGGCTTGAGGCACAAATTATCGCTTGTAAATTATTTGATTTAGTTTTATTGACAACTTGCCCCTGTAGACCAGTTCAAGTTCTGGAAAACGTAAATGAAATGTGTGAACTATTTAATTTAGTTTTATTGACAACTTGTCCCAGTAGACCAGTACAAGTTCAAAAAGCTAAAATGTATCTATGTCACTTTAAAATCACTCAATGCGTTCTAAGATGCTCAGGAAAATTCTAAGTTTCACTATAAAACTTCCAAATCGCACTTTCAGACAAAATTGCCTTCATGAGCTGTTTGGAGCAACAGATTTCTCTTTGCACCTCTGAAGCGAACCTTGCCCTTTAAGGAAGAGGTTCTGAACAATTATAATAAACTAGGTGTTCAGTCACTCTCCTCGTTTGAATACAAATTAGGAGGCAAGAAGAGAAGATAGATCCTCCAGTCTTCCCTCTTGTGTTTGATCCTACGATTTGAACCTTTTAATGGTCAAATCTAGCAGGCCTTTACGACTGTGTGTAAAAGAAATGGCTGAATTCAGCGCCACCTATCACCGTTTTAGTAACTAAGACGCTGTGAACATGCATTAATGCGTATGTATGCATCAGGGACTGAGAGTAAATCCCGAGCGAGCCGAAAGTGAGCCTGCAAATGCACTTTTCAAGGGATATACTCTGTGAGAGAACTGTAGCTTGAAAGAGGCGTCATCCAATTCCTCCAAGATAGAAGTTATCCTTCCGCAAACAATTTGGGAAAAGATTCAAGCAGGCCCGTAGATAGCGGGAAGGAATCCCGAGAAGAGAACGTTCGCGCCGAGCGAACTCTGCCTTCACTCTGGTATGGATGCGATCAGCAGGGGATGGAAAGAGTCGAAAGATCGTACTTCTTGAATCTCTATAGGATTTCATCCTTTACGGAGCTGAATGCCAAGAGCAAAACCCCTAAAGCTGTTCTCAAGAGATCGATCTCTTAGTGAGTCGCGATCTGGCAGCTCTAATGCATCTTTTCGGAAACAAACTGTACTGGATGGCACCACATACAAAAATGCATTGACCAATGCATTTAAAATTTTTTTTTTTATAAATCATAATTCTTCAGTATTTATGTATATACCCACTCCGGTATGGATTTTCATGGTTGAAATTTTTGCAACAATTTGAAACTGAATCAATTTTCATTTGTTGAAATCTTTTATTTTTTCAGGTACATAAGCAGCAAAAGAAATGTTTAAATAATTTCGCAATTGTAGAAATGATACAGATGTCTTCGAATGTACGGATTGCCTAGAAAAACAAAAATAAACATTTTATGTTACCAAATTCTCAAACGATTTCAATGTTTTCATATACATTACTTTGTTTTCTGAGAATACTGTTAAATATACAAATAGTATTATTTTTTGCACTTTTCGACAGATTTCTATATTTTCATTTACTACGCCGTTTTTGGAAAAATATTACAAAATTTTTAAACAAGTTTGATATGTTTCAACATAAAAGATCCAAAAATAGTCAAATTTCGCAAAAATAAAACTTGTGCTGGGTTGTGCTCGACAAATGCAGTCTTTATTCACTCTGACAAAATTACGTGAGATCAACAGTTCTCATATTGAAAACTCAAAACGTAAAACTCAAAACTCAAAAAACATAAAAGATCCAAAAATAGTCAAATTTGGAAGAAATAAAACTTGTGCTGGGTTGTGCTCGACAAATTCAGTCTTTATTCCCTCTGACAAAATTACATGAGATCAACAGTTCTCATATTAAAACTGAAAACGTAAAACTCGAAAAACATAAAAGATTAAAAAATAGACAAATTTGGCAAAAATAATACTTGTTCTGGGTTGTGCTCGACAAATGCAGTCTTTATTTTGTCTAACAAAAGTACGTGAGCTCAACAGTTCTCATATTAAAACTCAAAACGTAAAACTCCAAAAACATAAAAGATCCAAAAATAGTCAAATTTCGAAGATATAAAACGGGTGCTGCATTGTGCTTGATAAATACAGTATTTATTTCCTCTAACAAAATTACGTGAGATCAACAGTTCTTATATTAAAACTCAAAACGTAAAACTCCAAAAACATAAAAGATCCAAAAAAAGTAAATTGTGGAAAAATGAAAACTTGTGCTGGGTTGTGCTCGACAAATGCAGTCCTTATTCTTCTCAACAAAATTACGTGAGATCAACAGTTCTCGGATTGTATTGCGCTTTGCACACTTGCTCTGAGCCCAAAAATAAAGGACGAGTTCGTTAATCAACCTTTTTTGTCCAACGGTTCTAGTTCTATCCATCAAAAGTTTTTTCTACAAAATCAAAAAATCCATTTTCCAATAAAACTAGGCGACATATGCAAACATTTTTAAGAAATAAAATTGTTCATTTCAAGAAGATCTAAAAATTTTCTATTGACTATTTTTTGATAAAATGCACAGATTTCAATTTTCT
Source organism: Andricus grossulariae (assembly GCA_011634705.1). Classification (NCBI taxonomy): domain Eukaryota; kingdom Metazoa; phylum Arthropoda; class Insecta; order Hymenoptera; family Cynipidae; genus Andricus; species Andricus grossulariae. Next base: position 2,290 of record JAABKJ010005944.1, on the reverse strand, counting down.
CACCAAACTATATGAGGTGTGAAAAAATATTCAAAATCATAGCTGTTGGTCTTCAAAAGGTCTATAAATTTGCTATTGTGCACTTTTTTATAGGACACGTAGAGGAAAATTTGAAGCAATCCTACATGTAATTATTTACTAGAATTTTTCACAGTGAGTGTCCCGTACCTCATTTCTAATTTATTAATACTTTTAACATAAAGAAAAATGTTAGGAAATTTATAATTATAGATTTCCCTGATACTTCTCTGTATGTTACAATATATTTTTTAATTAAAATATTCATCCTCAATCCACTTGTTGACATTCAACCGGTAATGTTTAAGGTTATTTTCATAACCAACAATGGGTTTAATTTGCCTCAACAACGGGTTTAGCTGGAATGGAAAGACAAATTTTTCACGAAATCTCTTTGCTATAAAGGTTCCTCTATCATTTTGCTTCGTTTTGAAAAAAGCTATATACGTTTTTGAAGGAATCATTTACACATTCATTGTATTTAAAAACAATGCACACGTGCTATCTTATGTAAATTTCAAAATTCTGTCCACAAGAGATTTTAGACTTTGGCCGCCGTGGGCGGTGCCTGTCATATCAGGTAAATATCAAGGTCATTTCCGTACCCAACAGGGCAATTGAGCCCATGAATCTTAAAATGGGATATAAAATTTCACGATTCAATTATCATGGCCTCTCGCAGCATTTCGAAATTTCTTTGTGCTTTGATTTCAGAAATTTATTAAAAGTAGACATTTTGCTTGAATTATATAAAAAAAATTTAATCTCGGAATTCTGATTATAATATCTAAAAGTATTCAAAGTATAAAAATTAAAATTATTTAAAGTTTAAAGTTTTAAAATGTAGTACTCATAGCTTCATTTTTCAGACTTTAAAAATGAACATTTGAACGATCTTGAGGTTCAATGGATTTCAGGTAAAACTCAAAACTCGTGGTCCGTCGGAGAAAAAATTAAATATACTCGAAAAATGGATAAAATACCACTCACTTGGTTCACCCTCGTCAGATGCAGTCATTCGTTTCCTTTTTAGTGGTCGTTTCTCAGGGATTGTCGGATTAGGTACCACTTGATCATAATTTTCGTGTGAGCTGGACATACAAGAAACTTGTTTTTCTACATTGATTGCTAGTTCTTTGGTAGCTGGAACATCACATAAATTAAATTTAAATACATATAGGGATTTTTTAAATATTATGAATAAGACAATAAGTAAAAAATGCTTAGTTGGTTTGAAGTCAAGCATACTGTATGGTCCATGAAGGACTGTCACTCTGTGTGCTTTCCATCTTGAATCTGGATTATACTTCGATAAGCATTTATTTAATTTCACTTCCTTTGGTGGCCAGCTGACAGTTGCTCGGTCTTCGGAAAGCCAAGTGCCAGGGAAATATCTTTTTTTAAATAAAATAAACATTTTCCAATTTTAAAATGTTCAATTTTGAAGACCCAATTCAAAAAATAAAATGCAAGATTCACTATGAGAAATTATTTGAAAAGAATGGAATTTTTTTCGCGAAAATAGAAGAATAATAGTTCTCAAACAAAATTAACTTTTTACAATTTTAAAATATTGAATTTTTGAGACCCACTTACAGAAATATTTCGTTTTTGAGGCATTACATTTCAAATTTTTTGAATTTTTTCAGAATTATGTAGAAAATTCTGTAATTTTCGATGCTGTTCTTGAATTGTTCTCTTTTTATAAAATAGTCAGCCAATTCTGGTATTTTTCATCTGAATATTCTAGACTGTTCTGGGATTTTCTGGAATATTTCAATATTTTCTATAAATTCTTATGTTTCTGGATCAATCTTTATCCCCTTAAAAATAGTGTGCCGTATTCAGTACTGTTACCCTAACCACTCAAAAAATTAAACTAGCTGTGAATTCCATCTCCGGGTTTTTTTTAGTTATATAGGGTAAGTAGGGGCTGCGCCGACCGGTGGGGCAAAGGCGATTTTGCTTATAACATCGCTATTATTTAACAATTTTAATTCTACTTTGCATTCACTAAATCTATTTTATTGAAGAGATAGTGTTACTTACTAAAAGCTTGAAAAATGACGTTGTAAAAGAAAAATTATGCAGAAATCAGTTTTGACAACGAAAGAATGGAAGATTCGCTGGCAGAAATATAAAGTTTTCAACATTAATGGCAGTACTTACAGTATGGAAATTTGTTATTTTGACAGATAAAATAGTATCACATTATTTCATTATGATCATTGAACGTAATTCAAGTCCTAAGTATATTAAATATCGTAAATAA
>JAABKJ010005943.1:0-22467 GCA_011634705.1 Andricus grossulariae | reverse complement strand
AAAATATCTGCTACAGCCTCGGTGGCGTAATTGGTTAACGCTCCACTCATGGATAGTGGCGTTCCCGGTTCAAATCCAGGCTGAGGGAGATTTTTTTCTTGTTTCTTAAATTTCATTTGTCCGAAGTAATCGTTTTAACTTTTAAATTTATATGAATTAAAATTTAAAAACTCGGACGTTAACATCTTCAAATGAAAGTAGCATCTTCCAAATATTAATTAGAATGTATTTGTTTACAAACATTTATAAGTAAGGGCCCTTGCCTTACCGGACGACCGTATGAAAACTAGTAGTAATAAATCTATGAAAGGAAAGCAAAGTATAGAGGCGAGTGCAGTTATTTAAGATTAGTTACTAAATTCCATTTAATCATTTAAATTTTTTTATCATTGAAGACCTTTTCTTCATCGATGGGGTGGGATTTCAACTCCTTTAACGTGGAGGACCAACACCGGGAAACGCTGTAAGTGGAATGATTTCCTTGGCAATTTTCATATTTTTATTAATTTTGCGCCGAATTGACCACCAAAGTGTTACATAGTGTGAATAGTGCTGCTATCTATAGATGTCCTCATACATACGTATGATCTGTTTGACGTGTGAATTAATGTTAATTCATGAATGCTGGGAAGTAGGGCCGGCGGAAGCCCTATGTACGATGGGTAGTACTATCCACTTGAAATTTCTGAAGGTGGGTAATTGCTCACCTGGAAATTTGAACAAAACAAAGACAATAATAACAAAGACCTTTCCTGCCCTCCTACTCATTCCCGCGGCCAGCAAAACTACCCACCTGAGTTCAACACGTTTCGCCGACCCTGCTGGGAAGTAAGTCTCGCGTTTACTGCTCCCTGTATTTTTCAAGTTTATATTGTTTCTTATATGTTTATTTTTACACTAAACATTCTTCAACCAAAAAAAGAACAACTGAATTTGAGCCACCCAGCAGGCAACAATTACTGTCCCACGCGCGTCTAGTATTATAAATTCCTAAATCCCCCGTAGTATATAACGATATGGGCTAGGACTGAACGAATTTGCACTGTAAAAAAATGTTGTTGACTCTATAACACTGATTGCAATTTGTTGAATGCATATAAAACTTTGGTTCTGCAGTTTGTTTCGAATCCATAATATCCGATATGAAATGGGAAAATTTAACCTATATAAATTCAAAACTTCGAGGATGTTTCTGATTAGCTTAAGACAAATCGCTTTTAATTTTATTCTAGGTTCTGTTTCGCCATATTTAACTTTTGGAAGTAAGTGGTATGAATTTAACACCGTTTGGAGCATAAACATAGGTCCCTCCTAACCATCACTTATTTTACAGGGTGTACGCTTACTCCCAAAAGGGTTTGTCTCAATTTTGTAATAAATTTTTTTAAACTGCTAGAACCAAAAAAGAATTAGACAAAAAAAATAAAACAAATTATTTTAATTATATTTTTTTCAAGCACGACCTACCCCTTTTATGAAGAATTCCATCCCGAGTAGCAACGTCTGACTTGTATGACCGAGGCCAGAGTCTAACTCAGCATGTGCTCCCTCTGGTGGACCAGACTGGCGGGAGAAATGATCAGACCAGATGAAGAACAGAATATGATGAATAAATAAACCAGATTCTGGTATTTAGTCTAAACACTAGTAATTAATGTAGAAATTAATTAGTGAAATTGAAAATCTAACAATTAGAAATTTGAACGATTCACAAGTATGCCCAAACATGCAAGTATGCAATAGGCTTATACGGCAAGAGGTTATGTTTTTAATATTTCAGTGTACCTCCTGAAATGTTGTGACGTCTCCGCAGTATATTCTACTCACAGAAAGGGCTGAAGTATAGTGTAAAACTATTACAGGAACCTATTTAGTACCATTTTATATTATTTTAATTTTTTCTGATGTATATCATGATCAATCTAAGCCAGAATCTGCTAGACCAGACTCTGGTGTCAGAACAGCACGCCAACGCGAAACCAGCCAAGCACCAGCCTGCAAACAGATTCTTTTCTTTCTGGCGCCCAGCTGGCGCCAGTCTACAGTTATCTTGCTAATAGGGATTATAAACGCTAATTACTTTTAAACTAAGACAAGAAAACCTCACCTTTTCTGCTATTTCTGGTTTATAATTCGGAAAATTTAGCTATAAAAAGGATAAAAAGTGAGAACACCCTGAGTAAACCGACGATAGACTTGTTGGGGTTCAAATCGGATTAGCAGACGAAATATTTCTTGAAAAATTCCAAAAACAAGAAATATATTATTGATGTAGAAATAAATTTGACTTACTTTTACTCGCCAAATCCTGACACCATTTTCGTAAACGCCAACAGTACCATTTGCAACCGCGTAAGCAAATTTTCTCCCAGGTAGAGGGACAAGAAAAGATATGGGCGAAGTTTCCTTTGCTTGCCATACAACCATATCTTCTTTCTGAGCCTTTATCTCAAAACCGTCTGTACCAGTAAGAAGCTGAAATATTAGGAAAAGCAATTCAAACTCATTTCATATATTCAAACACTTGTTTTTTTTTTCTATTTCAATGCACTTCACTAAAAAGCAGTCAGGAATCGTCATACATGGTCAGAAATTCTGACGATTTCTGATCATCCTGACCATTCTTAATGAGTCTGACTATTTCTGAAGAATATATGCTAATTCACATCACATCAGGTAGTTTATCGCATAGAAACGCAGGTAGGCCACCCGAAAAGGATTAAAAATTAAAAATAAATTTTTTGCGATGTTGCATATACAGATTCAAAAGTTAGAAATTCAGAGAAAGGGATACGTCAAAACTAACAAATTTTGTAGATTCACCTTCAGACTTATTAAGTATCGTAATATTAATCATGAAATATGAGTAAAAATAGAATATTCATAAATAAATATAAATAAATAATATAAATAACCTAGAAAATGTAAGAGGGATTAGGTTTTACGGCATTCTATACTTGCACCCCTAATAAAGGGATTATTCTTCGAACCAAAGCTCAGACGATTTCTGAACATTTTCTCATGAATTCTGACTTTTCCTCGCGATATTTGTCGAGAAACATTCTGACTTATTTTCTTACGATTTCTGATTTTTCTTTGTTAGAGCAAATAATAGCATAAACACAGTAAAATCTCCAACATTTCAGCGTCCTTCAAAAGTAGGGATTCGTTATTTTCAATGCTGGAGGGGGCCCCACCCTTACCGCGAGTGGGCGGTTTATTTTTATGGACGACGCTCATTAGCTGCTCCGTTCTTGTATCGATGCGCCGCCGGTCGCTACTTTTTCAGCCGAAAAGCGTGGGTGATTTGAAATCAATAATAAATACTATCAATAATAACACAAATAAATACACCCGACGTCGAAATTCCTAGATCTACTGGCCCATGCAGTTTCTCAGCGCGTAGGGCGAGAGACGGTTGCGATTCTCGCCTCGAAAGGGCCGAGTGCGCCAGTAGTCAGTCACGTAAAACGGTGCAGGTGGTCTCGGCTTATTGCGCAGTTAACAAAGTCGCCGTCCGTTAGTCTTTGTTGGCGTTAGTGTTTTTGTTGGCGTACGACAATCTGCTAACAAAAAATCAATCAAAATATAGAATCAAAAAACAACGCAAATATTTCGCGGAAAAGTGAGTTTTGTGGCATGACGTCGATGGGTGGAAATGCCAGACGTCAGGAAGGTACATGGTACTGCAACTGCATACGACTCTTTGGAAAAAATCTCCGAAACGTGAAGGTAGATTATAAAGGTATGCATAGTAATCTTTTTAAGTGTGAAATGCATTTGCGCGATTCTGTTTCTTCATCTTTTTATCAGCTGAAGACCTTACAGTTTCACGAAATACAAGAAACTGTCCGAAATTCGAGGTTAGAATACCACTCACCTGACATTTAGGATATTTTATTTCGTGGAACTGAAAGGTCTTCAATCGACAAAAAAATGGAAGATGACTGAGAAAATAGATTCTACACTTGAGAAATATTTCTATTTGTACATTTATGACTTTTGCGTTTATAATATTTTCTCCAAAACGTCGTGCGACTTATTCCCATGACGTCGTGAAACAATACTCAATTCAAGATTTCCCGCTCTTCGGGCCTCTTTTTTCATTGGTCAGTCACAGACGCTGAGGAGAGTGTACAGGGACGGCGATGGGAGTTGACGGAACTGCGCAATTTGAAATAACCGTATATGGGGGGCCTGACATGTTGGGGTCTTGAAATATTGGCGTCTTGAAATGATGGAGACCTTGCTGTATTTTCAGGACAACAATGCCATTATGACTGAAAAAAATATTCAGGAGAGAAAAAATTGGTCCAAGATTTGATTTTTCAATTCATGAAAAAAGATGCCTTCCATCAGGTATTTTAGAAATAAATAATTCAGAAAAACCATCTTGAAATTATAAATAAATTCCAAGGAAACTGTAATATGTATTTTTGTCATACTAGTATTACTTTCTGTCTATTTTTCTCTTGAAGTTGCGTCGCACGATGCGACGACACGTCCGTTTTCGGTCAAATGGGCTACAGGCTACAGTTGAAGAGCACTTTTCCAAAACGTATCCCAGTTGGCACCAAATTTGACGACGTCTTCACGACATCGTTACGACATCCCTACTCATAGAGGGTTTATGGCGCATATGCATACTCTCTGGTGCCAGAAACACCCATTTGCGGCCGCATTTGCGAGCGCGTATAAGAAACAGCAATTGCGGACTTATTTGCAGTCGAATTTTCAACCGCATTTCGAAATATTATAAATCGCTGAAAAATTTGCTTTCACTTGATTTTTATTGTATGAGGTGTAATTAAATGAGCACAACCGTGAACATTTATCAATTAAATAACAAAGTTTAATGAAATACGTGGTCAAATTGCTCGCGGGAAATTTTTAAGCTACACAAATGCTGTGTTGCGCAGAAATAGATATATTTTTATGTGATGCATGAAATTTTTAAATTAAGGATTATTAATAATTAGACAAAATTAGCCCGGACAAGTGCTTATTATGTGGACAGGAAAATCTTTTTGAACAAACCGTACTGCAAATTTATCTGAAGATATTAGTGTTGAAGGATAGCCAGGTTCAGAAATAGTAATTTTCGATACAAGTGCGCGATGATGGCCATCCCCACATGAGTGGGAGAGCGCAGCAGGAACCCAAAGGGCAAGTCATCCATAGGAGGCTTTGGAAAATAGTGCGATAAAGTCTCGTTTCGGTGCCTGTAGATCGTGCGCGAGAGGGCTTTTTCGTGGAAGTATTGCGAAGCAATACTTCCTAGCATGGCTAGGAAGCCGGTAAGGAAGAATATTTTTATTAAGAAAGTAATTACTATCGTTCCAAAATAAATAAAATTTTGACCTGTGATAACTGCTGCTATAGAATCAATTTTGTTTGAGTTCAATCTTTTCTCTCTACAGTTACGTGCAATTAATTGGTGTATGCTATTCAACATTTTCATATAAAATCATTTTTCAGGTAGTAATATTTAAAGTCCACTTAATAAATTATTCTCACTGTCTGCTATTACGGAATTTTCCATTATACCAGCCCTAGCCCTGTGCCTGACAGGTTACTCTTACCAAAAATCCGTGCTACTAGACAGTGACTAAATTATGAATCATTGATGACTAAAAATGATTGAGGACATTAATATTAATTTTATATATACCAATTAATTGTCGGCGACTTTCGCAATTACAATCATTGCCTGTTATCCGTTATTAATAATACACACATTTCGCTGAAAACCATACGCTCTCAATACGCTGCATTTTTGCTTTGTCGCGATTTTGAATTCCAGAATTTGTCAATTTTAACCTAGCCTAATATATATCTCTGCAGATAGGATATCATAACAGCATTAAGTCTATCTATATACAATTGCAGGTACATTGCTTCGTGAAAATTTTTCTAAATGGAGTTTTTAACTATCGGTTGTTTTATCAAAGTTTCAGTTTTTGTAATAAAGCTCTAAGTGTGAAATGGAAAACTTCTTTGAATACGTTATTATGTAAATAATTATTATATTTCAGCGACCAAATGCAAAAAACACGAGCATTATTCGCAAGAGTCACTGTGCCCCGCACTGACACTATACGCCACTTTCCCCTACTATTAGTAAGTTTAGGAAAACTATTATTTGATCAATCATCATTACTCCTTTCTTTTGAGTAGATACAATTATCTTCGATCCTTCTTGTATGAGAGACTGTATCTTCGGGTGATTGGAGTTGATCAATCCATCTTCTTTTTGCCTCTTTAGCAGCACCGGAATATCTCACATAATTAACTTTCAAGATTTTTCATGTATTTCGTATCTTCTGATTAAAGAAGTATGCTCTCACCGTTTTCGAAGCGTCGCGAAGAATATGCTTGTTTAAAATAATTTCACTATGAAGCTAGATAAATGTCGAATTTTGTGTAATACTCTTCAGCGAAAAGCACAAACTTCTTCACGAAATATTCCATGTGTTCTGATTCAGCTTGAGTAATAGTAGGTTTTAGGGATATATGAGCTGCTTCAACAAATAATTACCAATACTTTACTAGTTTCTTTAAGAGAAATACTTTCAGCATTGGTCAACTGAAGTAAAGTGTCCGATTTTCCCATTCTTTTGCTTTCAAATCCGATCTGTCGCTTATTAACCACGTTAAACGCATACTTTCGTGTGGCATCTGAATGATGTCCAGATGTTTGTCAATTATTTTCATGTCAGCAACGGATAAGGTGCTCGACATTGCTGAAAGCTTGTTGTCAAACCAATAGTGTGCAAATTGTGGCACGATTCCCAATTGTCCGAATCAAATGTCGTCGGATACGAACCCAAGTACGATGTCGAATTTCTTTAAATTTATTAATCATGATACGCGCTGAACACCAAACGTACAGTCACGATCTGAAGAATTACCGGGATTCGTAGAATTTAAACAATTAACCGAATTCATAAGGTCAGTTATCTGCTGATGTGCTCCGGAAGTACTAGGATCGGCAGGATTTGAAAATTCTGCAGACATAGAATAAATTTCATGCGCAGGACTTGGTTGTTGCAGCTGTATTCTGGAAATAGGATTCAAAACGCCTTCAGACATTGAATTCGTAGGATCCAAAGGATATACCAGTAAACTCATACATCCCAGCATTTGTTTCTCAGTTCGCTGATTACGAGGAGGAATTAAAATAGGATACTTCACGCAAACGCTTGTATTTTTGGCATTGAGTATAAATTCACTTCGGTCTAGGCACAAACTAGAGCCGTAAAAGTCGTTATATTGGGTGATACCTTGCATAGGTGTTCGCGCAACAGAATTAACGCAACAACAAGCTGCATAGGGTTTAACAAGTCGCATTTCTCCTCGCATGTTGCATGAAATTCCGGAGTTTGCCAGAGAATTGATGCCTTTGACGAACGCTTGAAAAAAGACATTCATGTCCGGTTTGCATTTCCCAAATCACAAGGAACAAACTATAACGTTTGCTGTTCAAGCCTCCATGGTAATTCATTGAGCATTACATAAAGTGGATACACAGAATCCATCGAACCTTCAAATTTAACTGCTCTGTCGCAATAAAACGTGAAAGTTAGATAATTCAGTTAGATAATGTAATAATGCTTGTACGTTGCTTTTCATGTTAAATGTCGATTAGAATGTTTTGAACGCTCTATGACGAAGTGAAATTACTTTTTTGCAAATTGGGCATTCTCTTTGCCGGTCCACACGTACAAAAATACCTACATGCCCCTTGCAGTATGGACAAATTCTGTGATAAGTCACAAAATCCAAAGAAAAGAAGAGCTTATCTGATAAAAAGCGTGAATTTGACAGCACTGGCCTTCCAAACATACAATTTACTAATTTAAATAAATCTGTCACCGCAGTGTGTGTAAACTCGTGAACAATGACGTACTGAATTGAGGTTAAAATAGTTTACCACGATTGACAACTGTCGGTGCATCAACAACTTCCAAAATGTCGTCTGCTTGTAACACTCTCATCAATTCGTTGCTGGGAAAGACAGTCTCCATAGCATCGCCGAGATAATTTTCTAACAGTCGATTATCGTCTCCCAGTCATACGGGAAATTCGTATTCTTGATTGATTTCTTCATCATCGCCATTATCGCCATCTTCACCGTCATCACCCTCATCGACCCCATAATCTGCAAACTTGAAACTTTTGAAACATTCTTTTCAGTGCCGGTAACCAAGCTGCATGTCTATCTATTCTTATTTAATTATACTTTTTTAGGATCCCAGTACATTACTTTTTCGTGTGGTAGCAATTTCAGATCCCAGAATTTGTTATTTTCGGACCACCCTAATATGTATATATTTATTTATTTTTGTTGATTTATAATGGAGAAATTGATATTGATATCTTAACTTAGATTAACAAAAAGCACGCGGTGACTCCGAATCAGCTTCCTTAGATTTTCGCAAGTTTGCAATTGCGAAAGAATTCAACGATTAACTGGCATATATTGATGAATATTATTATTTTCAATCATTTTAAGTTATCGGTGTTTACAAATTTAGGCACTGTCGAGTATTGCGGATTTTTTAGTCAAACTAACCGGTCAGGCACAGGGCTAGGGCTAGTATTATGAAAAATTCCGTAAAAGCAGACAGTGAGCATAATTTGTTAATTGGACTATAAACATTATTACCTGAGAAATTATTTTAAATGAAAATGTTCTTCAGCATGCGCCAATTAATTATTATTCTTCCTCACCGGCTTCCCAGCCGCGAAACCTTCTTTTCAAGGAACAAAAACATTTCAAATATATATATTGTTTCCAAACACCTCCACGAAAAAGTCCTGTCGCGCACTATCTACAGGAACCGACACGACACTTTCTCGCACTATTGGCGAAAGCCTCCTCTGGATGCCTGTACATGACGCGAAAAAGAGGCTTCCCATGCAGTTGTAATAAAAAATGGAGTACGGCACTCGTGCGTAAAGATAGCATAGACTAACTCGTGGGAAGGCTGAAAAACTACCCTCGGTTTATCTTCGGTTCACGTCGACTTGTCCTTCGGGTTCCTCCTGCGCCCGCCCATTCATGCGGGGATTGCCACCATCGCGCACTTGTATCGAAAAATACTATTTTCAACCTGGCTATCCTTCAGCAGTAATATCTTTAGATAAATTTGCTGTACGGTTTGTTCAAAAAGAGAAATTTTACCACGTATTTCAATCAACTTTATTATTCAATGGATAACTGTTCACTGTTGTCCTTATTTAATTGAACCTCAGACAATAGAAATTAAGACAACTCAAATTTTTTAGTGGTTTATAATATTTCGAAATGCGTTAGAAATAAGACCACTGATGCTGTTTCTTATACGCGCCCGCAGTTGCGACCGCAAATTTTCAGTAGGGATTAACCCCTCTTCCTTGACCAGCGTATCACCACTTTGTAATCTAGACCACATGACCACCTTACCGATACAAATTGCATGAGTTTTAGTACAAGAGTTTCGGGATCGTATCCATTAATAAAGTGTATGGGCTCCCTGAATAACATAGTTTCTTAATAATAAATGAATTAATAATAAAAAGCATTAAAAACAAGGTATCAGTAATAAAGTTTGAGTATATTTATCAAAATTGCTTCAATTTGGATAAAAATGAGAGATTTATGATACGGAATCATAATGTGGAATATAACCTCAAGAAGGAAACGTCAAAGTAAACAAAATACCTTCAAGTAGAAGAGAGGATCGCAGCTACGCTGTTGGCTGATATCTCTGACTCACTGATGCAGTAATTGCCTTTGAGTGTGAGACGTTTCCCCGCAATCGCAGGGCAGTAACAAAGGATGCGAGTAGCTGTCTCATTATCCTTTTTGCACAAACGACAAAGGGGACTTTTCGCAAGCCCTGTCTTATGGTTAAGCTTTGAGCCGGAGATGTTTTCGGCCCGCCTGCAACCAGAGACCAAATCTCAATCATTCTGTTGTTCCTCAGTCAGCCAACTGTTAATTTCTTCAGTGAAGGACCTACTGGAAATACCTACGACTGGCTTGGGTCCAGTAAAATTTCTTCTTACTGCTAGTTTGGCTAGCCTATCTGATATCTCATTGCCCTTGATATCGCTGTGTCCAGAAATCTATAACAGAGTAACTTGGTTGTCCGTCGCTAACATATTTAGTGCCTGAAAGCATTCTCATATTAATAGCTACGTGGTCGTTGTTCCATTCCAGGCCAACATAGCAGCCCTGCTTTCTGAGCAGATACGGATTTTTCTTTTGTTGTCATACTCTTTTGCCTTGTGGGCGCACTGGAGTATGGACATAATCTCATATTGTAGAACTATGACGTAGGAACCCATCTCGATTGTGAAGACCATTCCGTTTCTTCTACGATATACACTGGCTACTGTATTCCACTCGTTCGTGGAGGTTAATGATTGGCCTTCTGAATATAGTTTGAACGATATCCGCAGAGCAGCGTATGTGTTGTTATCTGCGCGTGCGCAGTATAGACGGTAGGAGAGCGGAAAACGAGATCCATCGTCAGAGAGTCCGAACAAACGCAACAGAAAGAAAGAACGTGAAATATCGTGCGCTTTTTCGAACGATAATGTGATTCCGATTATTCCTGAAAGTCGCGAAGTTATTCATACGTATTTTTGTGAACTTTCTAGCTCATTGAACCTTTCTTTGTTCAAATTGAACATTCGGCGTTCTTCCTATCTGTTTGCGTTTCGTGAGTGATAAGATTTGGCTGGAAAACGTGGTGTGCGAAAATTGGTGTCATGGCGGTCAGAGCACGCCTTTGAAAATTCCATGTAAGTGACGCGTTGAATTTTGTGAGCGGAAATGGCCGAATGAAGGTCGTCCAACATTCCTTTGCAGCAGTTCGAGGATTTCGATGTCCAAAATCAAAATATTTTATTAGACAACTTCGAGGAGGAGCATTCGGAAAACCTGCCAAGTTCTAGTCGTCGACATTCCGGTGTAGGCAAGCGTCACAACGGAGCAATTGTTAGGACGCATTTGAAGGAAGGTGCCCGCGACTGGCACAAATTAAAGGCTTCAAAACTCCAGACCAGGCAAGATTTCTGCTCAGCCTTCAGGAGATCTTATAGTACCCGAAACAACGACAGCTAAGTGATAGAAAATGACGGATAGAGTACAAGAGAAGAGTGAGACTCGCTCTAATTATTTTTATAACAAAATTAAACTGTCTTACGAATTAAATTTAGAATTTTTAGACACGAAGGAACAGTTCTTGGTCGGCCTCTGGTCAAAAGATATTTGCAGCGCGATGTCTTCTAGATTATACTACGAAATAGAATATTCATTAATCGATGTGTTCGCTTACGAATACCAAAACGATCAACGGAAGGACAGAATTCGTAATTTAAAAAAAACGGTAAGAGCGAATACCACGAAGAAATCTGTCGCGAACGCGAAAAACCCCGACGGATGTCCGGCTGTGAAAAACGATTAAGGTAAACTTAAGTGCTATAATTGCGAGAGGTCTGGAACATCTCCAGAAAGTTGTCCAGATCCACAGAAAGTGTTTAATTGCCGCAAGTGTAGTGTAGCAGGCCACATGCAACGTCACTGTGTATCTCCAACGAGCGCTCAAAACCACGATGTAAACAAAGTTGACACTTTAAAAGTTAACAACACGGTACGTAAATATCTCAAGGAAATGTTGATTCGTGGAATCAAAGTGACGGTGTTTGTCGATCCTAGTGCTGCTGAAAGCACAATAAAAGCTTTTGTCGTAATCAAACACAATTTCGACGTGTTTGCCGAAAACATTGTGTTGAAGAATTTTCGACCTCAACATTTTACAAATGACTCGCCCGGATATGTGCTCGCCAAAGTGTCGGTCGACGGAGTGCAAGTTCCGGAAATTCGATTGTGGGTTATTCCAGATGATTTTCAAGCTGTCTACGCGTTGATCAGCAAAACTTACACCGATTCAGTTTTTGTGGATCACCACAAGGTCGGGAACTCGCTGACGTTTGTGAAAAGTGGGTGAACGTCAATAGAACAAGCAAATCTCGTTCCTCATTCATCTCTAGCTTAAGCGAATGTCAACAGGGATCCAATCTACGAAGAAGATCTTCAGTTCGACGACGATGCTTCAAAGAAGTTTGTATGCGACGTAGCAGGTATTTTAAATAAGTTCCTTAATGCTGTAGCGAAAAATACACGCAAGTCAGGTTGTACTAATTTAATAGCGACGGATATCAAAGAGTTTTCAGGAAGTGAACCTGTAGCGAGAAAGCCGATTCCGTGAAGCGAAAAAGCGTGCAAAACAATCAAAGATACGATCCGCGAATATAAAGAGCTAGGTTATGTTACCGGAACCGATTCACCTCACGCTAGCACTGTGTTTTTAATAAAGAAAGAGAACGGTGAGCCGCGACTAGTTGTTGATTTTTGACCGCAAAATAAAAAAACTAAGCGTATACATTTTCAGCTTCTGAGTCTCGATGATCATTTGTCCAAAATCGGTGACAGTAAATTATTCATAACGTTAGATTTGGCACAGGGATATATGCAAGTCCCAATAACACGGGAAGCAATAGCTAAGACTGCTTTTATTACGCCCGATCAAACACGGGAATTTACGAGAATGATTTTTCGATTGATGAATGCACCCTTCTATTTCTCAAAACTTATGTTTAAAGTATTAGGGCCATTACGCGATCATAATATCCTTTTCTATCTCGATGACGTATTAATACCAAGTAAAGATTGGCCCGACTTGCGCCAACGGTCCATTTTCCATCTGAAAGCTTTAGAAAAAGCGTGTTTGACCATTAATTTGAATAAGTGTCACTTTTTGAAATATAATGTATCGTATTTTGGACACGAGATTGCAGCAGTGAGAATACAACTGGGCATGAATAAACTCAATGCGATTCTCGAATTTGCAGATCCAGAGAATACAAGCACGGTAAGACGATTTCTTAGATTAGTCGGTTTCTTTTAGAGATACGTTCCTAAATTTTCGGAAATTGCGTCTCCACTTAATGATTTGCTTAGAGAGGGTAAAATTATTAAATGGACTGCGGACGAAAAGAACGCTTTTAACAAATTAAAGAGGTTGCTCGCCTTAAAACCCATTGTTCAACCTTTTTGCTCAGATCGCGATGCAGAATTGCATATGGACGCAAGTTCTAGAGGCTAAGCAGCAATGTTGCTACAACGCGCACATGTTAATAACTTCACTTGATCTACGCAATAAGTGGACGAATGAGTGAACCCGAAAGAAACTGCCATTCAAGCAAGCTTGAATTACTTGCTGTTATATGTGCGATTACTCGTATCCGCATACGGTTAATCAATATAAATTTCAAGGTATTAACCGATTTTTGTGCGCTTTTATATTCAAATACACATAAAAGTAAATAGTTTCAAATTGTACGGTGTGTAACTCCTTATCAGAATACGAGTTCGAAGTTTTTCATCGACGGAGTACAAAAATGGCTCACGTTGATGCATTGGGTCGATCGCCGGTAGATAATCTCGAATTTGATGATTTTTCTGAACGAATGTAAGATATCTTCACGATAGTTTCTCAAGAAGATGAAGTCCTAGTTTTCGAGTGAGCGGACGAAAAACTATCAAGAAAGCGTGAAATATTATCAAAAACTGTTAACGAAGGATCTAATCACGAGATAAGTGAAGTGAACGGATACGAGTTAATTAATTCTTTATTGTACAAGCGCGAGGATAATAAGCTTTTCTATGTAATACCGAATGCGTTAAGAAAAAGTATTGTGATTCGATATCACAATCTTCACAGTCACGTAGGTCTAGGCCAAACTATTTCAAAGGTGCGCGAATTTTATTATTTTCCGGGAATGCGTCGCTATGTTCGACAAAATATACTTGGTTGTATCCAGAGTATAATCACCCAGCATAAAACAGGTCCACAAGCTGAACAGTTACATTTTATCAAGCCTGGATCACGACCATTCGCTTTGGTACATATTCACCATGAAGGTCCATTTGTTACTTCGACTAGAAACCGCTATGTACTAGTTTTAACCGACAACTTAACGAAATTTGTAATTCTTGAACCGGTGCGAGATGCGAAAGCAGCAAATATCGTTGGTGCGCTGGAAGATGTCATTCTTGATTTTGGCGCTCCAATAAAAATTGTCTCAGATCGAGGCACATACTTTACTTCTGGCTTATTCGAAGAATTTTCTAAGTTTCACGGTATACGCCACATGCCCAATTCACCTCGTCATCCGCAAGCCAACGGTCTAGTGTAGCGGACTAACAAGACTCTAATTCCAGCGATTCAAGTCAATGTTCAACACTGAGAAGGAAGGGATTAATATGAGCAGTTAAAGGAAGTGCAAGGCGATCTAAATGAGTCACGGAACAAGGCGACCAAGAGAAGTCCTTTTGAGCTCCTATACGGGTACGTGAATCAAAATGATGAGGGAAATTTACTCTACTAACGATGGAAGAAGAGGGACGCTATACTAATTCCTTAAAACTATAAGACGAACCCAGACAGAAAATTGCGGAAGAGCAGGCTCGATACAAAAGTCGGTACGATAAAAATCGTGCAACAAATGTAACGCTCGCAGTTGGGCACATTGTATATGTGAAAGACGTTCCGAAACAGACTGGTGAGTCTACCAAATTACTGAAGAAATTCAGTGACTCGTTGGTCATTACCAAAATTTACCCGAGCGACACCTACGAAATTGCTGACCTACGAGTGGATACTCTGGGGTGAAGGTACGCGGCTACAGCACATGCAAGCCAGTTAAAATTATGGAAAGGTTTTCAACGACTGTTTTGCAGCGAACTCGAGGAGGAGTTATGACTGCAGGATGCCCGAGTGTCAGCGGTTAATTATTGGCATTTTGAATATAGTTCGAGCGATAACCGAAGAGCAGCATATGTGTTGTTGTTTGCGCGTGCGCAGTATAGGCGGTAGGAGAGACGAGCGGAAAATGAGAGCGATCGGCAGAGAGCCCGAACGAACGCAACGGAAAGAAAGAACGTAAAATATCGAGCGATGCGTACGAGTGATCAAGCGGAACGAAATTAATATTCCGTGCGCTTTTTCAAACGATAATGTGATTCCAATTATTCCTGAAAGTCGCGAAGCTATTCATATGTATTTTTGTGAACCTTTTAGCTCATTAAATCTTTCATTGTTGAAATTGAACATTCGGCGTTCTTCCTATCTGTTTGCGTTTCGTGAGTGATAAATTTTAGCTGGGAAACGTGTGAGCAAAAATAGCCAAAGGAACGTCGCCCAACATTCCTTTGCAGCAATTCGAAGATTTCGAGGTCCAAAATCAAAATATTTTATCAGACAACTTCGAGGAGGAGCATTCGGAAAATCCGTCAAGTTCTCATCGTCGATATTCCAGTGTAGAACGAGGTACAGGATGGACGCCATCTTTGTCAAATCAACCGACGTCATCAGATCCAAGACGACCTTACGGAAAAGCCCGACGCTCTCTTGATCTTTCACGAAACGAAAATGGACGAAGGCCATCTGTGTTCTTCCTGTCTGACCTTTCCTTAGGAAGATAAGATCAGGCCCACAAGGGCAAGCGCGCTTTATTGGTCGGAAAAATTTATACTTTTACAAAAGTCATACAAAAAATTGAGATTTTTCTAATTTTTAGTTTACTATCCTTCTTAAATTATTCAGGTTATAATTTTGTACCGAAGCACCTAAATTTTTTATTTATTATGTTACGCAATGAATTCTTCTTTTGCATAAAGGTACGTCGAATTCATCACACATGAAAATTGTTCTATTGATTGCTCCTTCCATTTTGCACCCTCGACATCTTTTATGACTTGTAGTTTTTTTAATAAAGTAATGAAGGGAAGTTTAAACTTTAAGGAAGTTTTAAAGTATAATTTTCTTCCTTACCTGTCACGAAAACATAGCTTCTCCTTGCTACTATTTCAGAATGCGAAATGACATTCAGGCGCGAAAATTGCATGAAATCTTGCGAAAAATCGTTTTAATACAGAACAACACCTTCAATTAAATGGAAATTAAATGAATTTTGAACAAGTTTTCCACTCAAAGGTATTTTTTCCAATTTGACGTTTCCTTCTTCAGGTTATGTTCCACATGATGGTTTTCATATCATAAACCTTTCACTTTTCATCCAATTATTTAAAAGTTAAGCCCATTCCGCAGTAGATGGTATTAGGACGCACTATGCTCCTACCGAAAAAAGGCCCCTTGTCTAACCCAGAGAATTACAGGCCAGTAACTTGTTTAAAAACACTGTATAAGATCTTCACAGCTATGCTGAATGACAGGATTGTCCGAAGTATTGAGCCTGTGTGGCGAGAGATATATGAACAACGTTGCTCGAAAAACGGTGTAACAGGATGTCGAGAGAAACTGCTAATTTACAGGTGCGTCTGTACATACGTTGACTGGACGAGGAACAAGCTTACGGCCCTTGATATCACTGCACGTAAGATCATGATTATGTATTAAAGCTTGCATATCAATTCGTCTGTCTGGCGATTATACATCTCACGCCGTGAAGGCAAACGCGGACTTCCGAATGTCCCATGTCTTCACAACCGAATTGTTGTAAGTACAGATTACATCGTTGCAAATGGAAGAGATTCTCTTCTAAACATTTTTAGGAATCACGAGATGATTGGCAAAGGAACGGTCCTTTACAAAGCCGCGGGACAGGCGGTTGAGACTTTCGGCCTGAATTTTAACATCGGAAGTGAGAAAAGTGCATTACTCCATATGGACCTTCACTTCTGAAAGCTGAAGTGGAGAAATCAGAAGTTGAAAAATTTCATTAACAGATACTCGAAAAAAAATGCGCAGAAATTTTTACAGGAATGTATAAAAACAGTCTTTGTCGAAGGAGCAAACTTCTGCTTTTCTCAGATTATCATGGCTTAATTCAGCTACAGAAGGTTTCATTTTCGCATGCCAGGGCGGTGTCATTTCCACCTGAGTATACCGTGACCGTATTTTATGTCCAGAATTTCCCAGCGATACGTGCAGAGCGTGTCATGCACACGCAGCGTACCTAGAACACATACTATCTGGGTGTCCTATCCATGAGGGCACAACGTATATCTACAGACAAAATGCGGCCCTAACAGTGCTTTATTACCATCTTCGTCGCTCTTACGATGTTGTCTGCGACCCTGCCCTACCGAACGTTCCAAGGGAGATAGAGTCAATTGTCCAAAACGAGAAGTGCCGAATTTTCTGGAGCTACGATTTTCGAAGGGCAGTCTATGTTGCTCACTCGAGGCCTGGCATCGTTCTTCAAGACTTCAAGAAACGAACCATATTCGTGATCAAATCCTCGGCTCCGGCCTACTACAACATCACTGCCAAGGAGAAGGAAAAGAAGGAGAGGGATCAAGACCGCGGTTCTCCTGGGAGCCGATGTCATTTTTTAGATGGCAGTTGCTCCCAGTGGGACCCTGCGGTGGTTGTTTAACCTTTTTTTTAAATTATATATATAAAACAAAACCAACGGTTGATCATAAGACCAAAAGACGAATGCATCAACTCAGCACAAGATAGGCTGGGCAAGGCAGTACGCTTTCCACATTCTTTGTGTGATTGACTACATAACAGCTATCCTAAATGATAGGATTGTTCCGACAATTGGACCTGTGTCGCGAGAGATTTATGAACAACGCGGCTCAAAGAAAGGCGTAGCAGGATGTCGGAAGAACCTGCTCATCGATAGATGTGTCTATAAAGACGCAGCATTCTCTCAGCGTTACCTATCGATGGCCTGGATTGATTACCGGAAAGCTTTTGATTTAACCTCTCATAGACTCATCACCTGTCTGTTGGAAAGCTTAGAGGTTCATCGACACATCATGAGGTGCATACAGAGATAGATGCCGCTTTGGAAAACCAGATTTACAATCTCATCTGGAAAACATCGTGTTATCACTGATAGTGTCACCTTTCAGAGAGGTGTGTTTCAGGGCGACACCATGAGCCCTCTCCGGGTTTGCCTTACATTATTGCCACTATCTTTCGCACTTTGCCATTTCGAAGGGTACCTCTGCGGCAAACCTCCAAATCGAAATCCTAAGGTCACTCATGTATTTTACATGGATGATCTTAAGATCTATGCTAAAAATCAAGAGAAACTAAATCTAGCTCCAGACATTGTCAAAGAGTACACTCAAGAGATTGAAATGGAGTTCGGGTGAGAAAATTCGCCAAGGTTTATTTGAAGAAAGGGAAACTTAATGGCGTCTCGGAAGATCCTGAGCTCCTCGACAGAAGCGCTATACGATACTTTGGCGTCGGTGAGACCTATACACACCTGGGCGTGCCACAGATCCGAATTCAGGATGTGACATCTATAAGGGATACTCTTCGATGCAGATAAAAATGTCTCATCCGACGAATTTCGTCTTCCGAACTGTCGGCGCGGAACAGAGTATCTGCCACGAACATGCTTTCTGTCCCGGTAGTACTCTATTTATTTGAAGTGGTTCCATGGACGAAGGATGAGCTCAGATCCCTCAACATCGGGTGCCGAAAAGTTATGCACCTGAACAAAAGCATGCACCTTAGATCTTCTTTTCCGCGACTTTACATCTCACGCCGTCAAGGTGGTCGCGGAATACTAAATCTTGCATGTCTTTACAACAAATTTATTCTGGGTACAGCACATATAGTCGCAAATGGACAAGACCCTCTTCTTAAAATGTTTAGGAAACACGAAAAAGTGGACAAAGCAGCGTTTCTGTACAAAGCAGCGGAGGAAGCTGCTGAAACACTCGCCCTTGACTTTAATATCAGGGATGAGCAAAATGCATTGAATCTTATTCATCTCGAGTGCTCACTCCTGAAGGCTCGGATTGAGAAAGCACAGGAGAAAAACTTCCGCGAACTGCTCCTCGACAGGAAGATGCACGGCATCTTCCACAGAACTGTGGAGGATCTGTCGATGTCGCATGAGCTAACATTTGCTTTCCTTAAATCACAAGGATTGAAGTCAGGCACGTAGGGTTTCATTTTGGCATGCCAAGACGGTGTCATTTCCACTCTAACATACCGTCGCCACATTTTGAGCGAAGACATTCCCGATGATCGCTGCAGAGCGTGTCATGCACACTTCGAGCATCTAGGACACATACTATCTAGTTATCGAACTCATGCGGGAACGACTTACGTCCAAAGGCATAATGCGACACTAAGAGTGCTTTATTACCATCTCTGTCATTCTTACGGCATTAGCCCAAATACCTTTCTGCTAAACGCTCCTAGGAAAATAGAATTAGTTGTCGAGAATGAGAAGTGTCGGATATACTGAAACTTCATATTCTCGGCAACTGTTCATGTTGCGCACTCGAGGCCTGAAATAGTTCTTTTTGACTTCGAGAAACAAACCATGTTCGTTATCGAATTTTCGGCACCAGCTGACAAACACATCATAGCCAAGGAGGTTGAAAAGGAAGAGAGGTATAAAGATCTTATAAGAGAGTTGCGACGGTTATACCCGGAATATTCTGTTAAGCTGTCCGCCCTGCTCATCTGCGCTCTTGAAGGTGCCAAGGTTTCACTGATTAATAGCCTGAAAATCATCCCTGCGTGTCAAGAAAATGCTGAGATACTTGCGGGGAAAATTCAGAAGGCGGTCGTCCTTGGGTCGCTCTGTGTCCTCAGGGTCCACAAAACATTTGCTGGATCATCCTATTGAATTCGTCGCAGACCAGCCACTCATCTCACGGTTGTGAGACGTTGTTACGTCTGAAATTTTACCGCGATTTCGCTGGGAGCTGGTGCAATTTTCAAGTTTGCACCTGTTCCCTGCGAAATCCTGCGGTTGTGCTCATCACAAACTTTTAACTATATATATTTCCGCGAAAAGTGACATTTTTTAGAAATAGTGGAGGTAACCCTACTTGAAGCTAAATCATTTTTAATTTCGCGCAACCATTATTTTGATAAAAAATTTCAAAAATTGAAGAAATTGATCAATACTGTTCCAGTTAAAGGCAATTGTATTATTTAACTTTCTGCTGTAGGAGCGTAATTATTTTTTCGTTGTCACTTATGCAATTCGTGGCAAGACGATTTTTTACTCTAAATTGTGAATGATATTTAAAAAATGATAACGCGTTCACCTTCTAGGTAAACTGCTCAATCAGAAACTTTTTTATTTCCAAATATAGCTACCCGAAGGGTTAGACTTTATTTACACGCATTAAGCTTTTCAGGTCAATTGAAAAAGGAGCCTTCATACTACTTTATAGTTTCCTGACTCCCTGCGGGTACCTTTCCCATACATTGACTTCTCTAAGTACCCACGCGCGTATATTGCGTAATATTATGTATTCCAATTGGAAATGTTTCACACAGCTCTGACTGTTTACAGTTGAAGGCCGTGTAAATAGCTTCAAGGCAAATTGCAGGACATGCCTCAATCGTAAATCAATCCAGGTTCTCGTGTATTTGCACAGAAATAATTGTCCTTAGAAATATGTATGCTTATGATTAATATTGCTACTGGTCTCAACTAGAACATCTGATGACATGAAATGTTTAAAATTGCATAAATAAATATAAATATTGTGCTTATAAGCGGCATTGGGTCAACACTGGCTAGGAAACAATGGGTCGAGCAATTTCGGCCTGATAAGTATTTAATAATAATGATAACAGTGAGATTGTAATTGCCAAGTAGAATTAGGATCCATTTTAGAAACTGCATACCCGAATGGTTTTTGGAAATTCTAAAAAAGGGCTGAGATATAGGACATTGGAATTTTTGGTAACATTTTTTTAAGTTGCATATCTTCGGTTATAGTTAACCTAAAAATTTGTTTGTTCAAATAAGAAGCCATACATTATTTTCAGACCGTCAGTAGTTAATAAGAAAGAAAATCGTGAGGACCAACACGGCTAGGAGACGCGGCTACTGCGTGACGTAAAGCATTCTGTGACTTTTAAGACACCTCAGTGCTTTCAATGTAACACATTGATTTATAAAATTTATAACATAAGGTGAAGACTTTGTTAGCAATAATTCACGTAAGGGCACCTGCTGTCTGCTTCACGTACGGCAAATATGTCAATTTTAGTACAAATTCAATTGTTAACAATGCTATAACTTTACAGAAGTTAATTTTACAGCAAAAAAGTGTTCGAAGGGGGAAAAATATTGTTCTAATCCAAATCTTCGATCAATTCTATTTTATCTCGATTTGAAGTTGCTTCGTCAATATAAGACATTTTTAGTACGTGTAACGCTTGGATATAGGACACTGTTGAATGAAACCCAATTGTCAGCATCTATTTTTAAACAATAAATTTTTCTTTGATATGCACATACGTTATTTGTATGTAAAATCTTACTAAAATTATGTATACCACAAAAAGGTCAAGTTCAGTAAATTTGCAAGAGAGCGGTATACATCGATTTTATGATTTCCTATTGTGGAAAAAATTCAAAGGGACTCACGTGACAGAAGTCACTTTTTTGTACTACATAAAATTGCTTAATAGTGCTTTTAGAACGTCAGTTACAGATTTTGCTAAAAAATTATTAATTATCTCTTTTATAAACAATTTTGATAATCAAAGGGAAAGTTGAGAGTTTTTTAGCATACAAGTTTTTTGCTGAAATTGAGAATTGAGAAAAAATATATAAAATACTCCTTTTCCTCAACACTCTAGGACATTTCTAGTATTTATTCAAAAATAAATTCAAAACATGATGCTACGTTTTGGTAACGGACGGTTACCCTCATCAGGCATACAAGGGCGTTTCCACAAAAAGTATTATTTTTTGTAAAAAGAAAAGTCGAAAATAAAGTTTAGAGCAAATCTTTCAAACTTTTTGCACGCATTATATGTTGCGGTAGACATCGCTGACAATGGGTTTCACCTATCAACAGAAGCGAGATCAGCGGTGCTTATGCGCAATATAAATAATCCATCTTGTGTCCGGGTAGATTGTCTCTCCGTTTTAACTTATAGCATGTACCTATATTATCTAATCTAGCAACCACTGGACTGTGTACCGAGTGAGTGAGAATTTGAGCGAAGAGTCAAAGACACAGCAAAGCGTATAGTACAAGAGCTGGTGACGTTTTTCGTGAAGTGGGAGTATAAGTCCTAGTTTGTTGCGAATATATCTGGGAAATGACCCTCCTTTCGAAAGCCATAAATGCCAGACGCCCCGTCTGGGGCGTTTGGGCACCTGAGCCAGGTGAAAAAATTGGAAATTTGCAGTGGCAGTATAAGAGCCAATTTTCTTCTAGGATCGATTATTGATGCCCCAAGTTTACTATCATTTAATCGCCAGAACGATAGCTTGGGGATAACATATTGCCAGACACGATAATTATCAATAAAAAAACTTGGATTTTGCAGTGACAGTATAAGATCTGGCGTTTATGAACATAAAGAATAGTATTCACAGGTAGCATTCGTAAAACGACAGACCGAAATTCCGGGGATAACACCTTGAAAA
>JAABKJ010005942.1:0-22468 GCA_011634705.1 Andricus grossulariae | reverse complement strand
TGGTCTCCTCGTAGTATAAAAAGGACGGAGAAAGGAAAAAGTGAGAGTTTGGTTTTTGGTTGACTTTTTCCCTTTTTTCCCTGGGTTTTCATTGTGTTATTATTGTCTCTAATGAGCCGAAAAGTGAGGTTGTTGGGAAGTTTATTTTTAAATTGTGAATCAATTTTTTGCTTATTCTGCAAAAATTATTCATGATGAAATGGATTTCTTTTCAATCTTGATTTATGAAATATTATTTTGATTCTTAAAATAATAGAAAAACTATTGTTCTCAGAGATCTGATTTTGGGCACAACAACTATCTCAAATAAAATTATCTCATACGAGCTAATAGATTAAGTGAGTGCATAGAGGCCACTATCGAACGAGTTGATTCGACACATGAATACAAGTAATGCGATAGAGATCACGGAGGTGATAATTTTACGCAAAGTTATTGATAAATCGAGCGGTTGGCCGGAAGGGGTGAAAATAACTAAATAAGAATGAAAGGAGTTAGTTGGTAGTTTTCCTTCCTCACCTACGATGCCAACTTGAAGCATAATTCGCATATTGAGGCAGTGGTACCCGAGGGCGAGCCCTCCCCCTTTCCATCCGCGCATAATCATCGGCAATAAATCTCGGTTGCATAAGTGTAACGAGAGATACGAGATCGTAACGCACACAGCCTGAGGCATCGTCGATCGTTGTACCATCGTTGATCGAATGCTGGAATTTGCTCTCTCCTGTCCAGTTTTCCTCGCCAAAGGGATTTACTGAATTAATGCGTTTTCCGAGAAAAGGAAATCGAAAATTCCTTTTTTGTTAACAAGGGCAGACCGCCAATTGCAAATTTTAGTTTTGTTTAAATATTTTTTTATGGAAAGCTTATTACCTGAGTATTAATTCGCCAAAGCAGTAGTATGCGCTATTTATACTCATAATTTTAAATATATTTGGTAAAACTTATAAAACAAATGAATAACATTTATAGAAAATAAATTTGTTTGCAAAAAACATGCTGAAGTTAAACAAAATCTATACTTTGCATAATATTTAAATATTATTAAAGGACATTATATTTATAAACATTTCAATAAATAAAAAATTAATTAATCAAAACAATTGGAGGCAGCGAGATTTAAATACGCAGCCTTCTGGCTATAAAGCTAAAGTGCTACTGCTTGAGCCACTTACCAGTCAATTTGGAAGGGTTTTTCGCCAAACTCTGTATGTGGCCTGTGGCGAATATTTCAGATCCAATTTTCTCGAAAACGACGAAAAAGCGCATAATACTGATTTGGAAAATTATTATTCATATCATTATCTGATGAGTTTTCATTTTAAAAATGATGAACCAAAGCACTAAAATTCACAATGGATGGTCTCCCCTTGTGAGAGCAGATAACGAAAAGTATTTTTAAATAAAACTCTTACCTTATCGTGACAATATTGATAAATGCTCGTGGAGTATAAGTCAATTTATCATATGAAGAAGATTCAAACTTACCTGTAACAAAAAACAAAAACGGTTAATATGTAAGTCAATCTATGTAACCTAGCGGCCTTGCATGAATTACGTAACGTTTTTGCTAAGATTTTCAACCAAAAAAAAAACTGAATTCTCATCCGAAAATCTAATAGTTGATATTTTAACCAATGAAAGCTTTTAATACAAAAACAGTTGAATTGAATCAAAAAAGAGGAATTTTCAATGTAACAGTTGCATTTTTAACTAAAAAATATGCAATTTCTACCAAAAGAGATGAATTTTGAAATCAAAAAGACGAATTTTCCACAAGAGTTGAATTTTCAACCCAGTGCGATTAATTTTCTAGCAATAAGAAAGAATTTTCAACAACATACATACATTTTTAACCATATAGTTGAATTTTCAACTAAGAAGATTAATTTCCTTCAAAGAAAGTCGAATTTTCAACAAATTACATAAATTTTCAAGCAAACAGTTGAATTTTTAAACAAAACAAAAGGAACAATTTTTAACCAAAAAGGAAATAGTTTAATTTTCATTTCACCAAAAATTATTTTCAATTTGAAAAAAAAACAATTTTTTACAACACATAGTTAAATTTTTAACAAAATATTTAAACTTTCAACAACACATTCGCATTTTTAACTAAATAGCTGACTTTTCAGCCTCTAAAGTTGAATTTTCAACAAAAAAGCTTGAATCCTCCTCAATCGAAAAGATGAATTTTCAACAAGCAAGATTAATAGTCTGTCCAAAAAGACGAATTTGCAACAAAGTATACCAATTTTCCAGTATATAGTTCAAATTTCAACCAAGTAGTTGAGCTTTCAAACGAAGAAATGAAGTTTCAACAAAAAAGTTGATTTTTAACCAAATCGGGTTATTTTCTACCAAATTGTGGAATTTTCAAGCCAAAAGAGCAAATTTGCTACAAAACAGTTAAATTTTCTACCCAAAAATATGAATTTTCTACGAAAAAGTTAATTTACAACTGAATAGTTTAATTCTCAACTAGAAGAATAAATCTTCAACAAACAAAAAAAGAATAACTTTTTTACAAACTAATTCAACTTTAAACCAAATAGTTGAATTTTTAACAAAACAAAAAAAATGAATTCTCAACGAAACATGTAATAGTTGATATGTCAACGGAAAAAGATTATGATTTAAAATTAAAAACAGTTAATTAAAAAAGAAGTAAAAAGAATTTTGAACAAAATAGTTCAATCCTCTACCAAAGGGATGAATTTTAATCTAAAATTATAAATCTAAAAAAAAAAAAATTTTAACCAAAAGAGTTCAACATTCAAACAAAAAGATGATTGGTTAACCAAGAACACTACCTTATTACCAAAAAAGACGAATTTTGAACAAAATACATGAATTTTCACCAGAATAGTTAAATTTTCAAATCAAAAAGAAAATTTTTTAACCAAATAATAGAATTTTTAACCAAACTATATGAATCCTGAACCAAAAATATAATAATAGACTTTTCAATACAAACAAAAATTAACTTTGAACCAAAAACAGTTAGATTTTCTTATTGGGTTCTGTTAATTCAGTTCGCATCTGAGGGGAAAAAATGAGAAAAAGGGAAGTATCTTAAAAAAGGCAAACAAGAAGAATTCCTTTAAAACGGGGAAAAGAGTGTGAAGTCTGGAATATGAAAGTGATTTTCAAACTTGTTAAGTTATTAATGAACTGTACCGTTACAGGGACATCTTTCGCAAAATTATAAAACTTTGTTCAAATTTATCATCAGGAAACGTACTAAAAGTTATTTAAGCTGATAACGTTATTTCCACTGACCCCTCCCCCACTCAAAATTGGTAAAGTAGTTTATGAACGGGACTTATCGGTAGATTAGATTCACTAATTCTTTGAAATAAAGGAGGATAATTTGATGATTTCATGAATAAATTTTGTCGAAATAAATAACTTCCTCCTATCTGAGACGAGATTGAAGGCCTGAAGAAGAATGACCGCATGCGTGAAGTTTGATTAATTTATCCTGAAATGTCTGTAAACTGGATATGTGAGTGTCGATGCTTACTTAGAAGAGCAGAATCAATATCGCGTAACGAGGACTGACTCAGCCTGGAGCATAAAAATCTAATCGAAGCACGTACAACGCTACTGGCTATCGACACTGCACTAATCGCCACGACAAATTCCACCGATTCTCGTTGATGCACTTGTATATGCATATTATCGTACTTACACAATCTTACTGACATTCCTGACAATATTCATAATTACGGTAATTACACTTCTTACACGCAGCGGATCGAGTGTCACTTTCATTTTAAAATGTCCTGCTGACACTGTTTTACTCGGTTATGTAATATTTGGTAAATCCCCACGAAGATAACAGTGTTTATAATAATTGAGCATTCTGTTAAATGAGCCTTACATCAAGATTATCAAACAAATTATAAAAGATACCTGTATTTTTCAATTTATTAATTTAAAAAAATTACACAAAACTTTGAGAATGATTTAAAAGGGGAAGAATGGAAACCTGGCAAAATTTCTCCTTTTTTTAATAATAATAATAATCTTGCCAAGATTTATTTATTTTTTCCTTTCAATACATTCAAAAAGCTTCTGTACTTTTTTCAATTTTATAAATTTAAAAATGTAGATATGTTTTAAAATTACTTGGCAAACATTGATTTCACAAACTATGTAGATTGTACTGATAGACTACCGATGCGTCGCGGCGGATAGCATCGGACCACTAACTGGGTGACCTATTAAAACTTATTATTTCCTTAGCCCCTGAAAATTCTTCAATGTTTAGTGGCTCAAATGAATGGTAAAATTCTAAAGATCACGTGAAATATCAAATTAATAAATTCATTTGCCTACCTCCTGCCGATAAGTTGAAGTTGAAGTACAAAATTCCTTAAAAATCGAAGCTTCTTTTGTAATCTAATATGTGTTATATAAATGAACGAATATTTTAGCACTACTTCTAGTTTACAAAGCCACCAGTAACAATTTCGTTCATTTGAACATCCGAACTTCAAGCACATACAAAAATCAATTTTTTGTATAAAATGTACAAAATATCGCAAAAACATTGATAAATCAAAAGTTTCTAAAAAATTGATCGAGAATTTCACCCAACGAACTTATGCTACAAATTTTGTACCCATAGGTTAAATAAAATAGGCTGTAGGTGTGGCTAATTACTAAAAGATAGATTTTTTACGTAAAATGTACAAAATATAAAAAATAACTGATTAATCCAAATTTCTAAAAAATGTACCGAGAATTTCATCCAATATAATTATTTTAAAATTTTAGTACTATTCGACTGAACGGTATATGCGATTTTTTATTGATCTCAATAGATTTGATCTTAGTGAGGAATTACCTGAGATATTGAATAACTAGCGTTTTTTCGAGAAAATAATCTACACGCCTATTTTTTAGTTATATTGCTATATTGTCTTAATTTAAAATATATTAATATTAATTTTTTTCGTCATAAGAGCACGAAAGCTAATAAAATTATTCGCCTAATAAGTCCAAGCTGAAGGAAAAATGTCAATCTATTGCAAAAACACCTCAAATCTCGATGTTTTCGAAAAATTTGAATAATTATGAAAACGAATAACATTCGTAAATTTCTTGGGCTCATTTTAAGCGTAAGTTTTCACAGAATTTTGTAGAATTATTAAGATGTTTTAGAAATTGTTTCCCTAGAATCTACCCTAGGGTCAAACTTGGTGCAAAAGAGTCGCAAAATTTCAAATAATGATTGTGCACGCCACATGATTTAAAAAATCCAAAAACGTAAATTTTGTATATATATATATATATTACTAAAGTTTATTGAAATATGATAAACAGTGATTTTTCTTCTTTTTTTCCTATGCAAGGTTCCGTTGAAATTACTTCAAGCCAAAGTTGCGAACACTAAGAATGTTTCTCTTGATTTTGTATTTGGGATATCTCGCAAATAGTTTTTGATTTTAAAAAATCTGATTGAAATACCTGATTGAAATAGCTGGAGATGGCAATATCTTTTTATAAATTTGACATTTTGCCTTCAACGTGGGCTTATTAGACGCAGAATTTAATTAGCTTCAGCGGTATTACAAAAGAAAAAATTGTTATGTTAATATTATAAAAATTATGGCAATAAATTATCGGTAGATAATTAATTAATATAGCTGTATTACAATTTATTTTGCACTTAACGAGATCGACATAAAAGAATAAAAGTTTTGATTTTTGTTGAAAATGAGGTGGGTTACCTTCCTCAGAATGCGGGCTCAGATCGAATAGATTGCAATTTGCATTCACACCTGCGCTACCGTGCGACAAGCTAAATAGTGGTCCTGTAAGCATCGTTGCATTGTACAATGTACACCGACTAGTTTGTCGTTTTGCGATTGTTCCATTCATAAGACACTAATGTTGCGAATGTCCTACGATCGTTGTTTCCTAATGCTATCGTAATTCTGTGAAAGTCGATAATAACATCAATTGTCTGCCTCTATCATGACTCATAATTTTTTCCAAAAAGAGTTATTACGAAATTCTTTAAGAGAATATGCATGACATTTTTTAGTTATAATTATTATCATGTAATAAATTTCGATATTATTGTATTGAAATTGTTCTAAGAATGAGTCTTGTAAAATGGAGTAATAATTATATTTATTTTTCAATACTTATTAAAATCAGCGACATGAAAAATGTTGAAGAAAGCATGTGAGCCATGTCAAAACGTATATCATATCAGCGCGTCAACGTGGATTTTTTATGCGTTTCCAATCGAAGTAGATATCAGTTTTGCAACATAAAGTTTATCACAAGGCTAACGGAAAATCGTAATCAGCAAACACATACCGCGACAACTTTACAGCGTTGCAAAGGGGGAAGATGCTTTGATGTAAACATGATTATAGTAGCAAGCGAGCTGTTTATTTTATATGTCCTCACCAACATTACTTTATTGAGAGAAATTCACGTGAAAGTAGAAATTTACTTGCGAATCATTAAAAATATATTACTTCACACACATGCTTCTGCCGTACAAATCACTCACAAAATATGTCCCCCCTGGACCCCATGGGGCCGTGCATAAATTAAATTACATTAATTACCTGCATTTTTAACCAAAAAGATGAAATTTCTACCAAGCAAAAAAAAAAGAAGAATTCTCAAATAAAAAAGACGAATTTATAACAATAGTTGAATTTACAACCAAGAAAGATTTTTCAGGCTATAAAGAAACAAAATTTAATCGATCTTTCTAGAAAATAGTTGAATTTTCAACGAAATAATTGAATTTTCAACCAAAAAGATGAATATTCAACCAAGTCTCAAAAAAGTATTATGGAATTGATTTTTTATCAATGTTTCAACATCATTCATACAAATTGATGAATATTTTCCCCATTTTCTGAAAAAAGTTTACATTTTTCAATATTTGCACTAAAAAAATCGATATGCGGCTGTTCATAGAGAAAAATACAAGGGGAAAAAGCCGCGAATGGACTATCTATAAAATAGCACTCGAACTTACTGTCTTGAAGATGGAGCCTCGACGCTTTTAAAAGTTAAAAAAAAACGGCGATTCGACATATGTATGGTCGTTCTGAGTTGTATTGTCATACCTAGCGTTAGGGGCCAAATACAACGTTTTAGTCACTTACGGTTTCATCCTGCAAAGAATTACAAATTTATGTCGCAAAAAACTTGTTATTTATTAAAATTTATTTGTTTTTTATGATTCTCGTTTGCGTAGACAGATGCAGTTTTCTTTTGCGAATCGATTGCTGTGAAAATCTCATTTTCTTCAAAAATGTGGCATAAGTGTCTTTTTAGCTTGTACGGCAGTATAGGACAGCCATCTGGATGATAAAAGTTAGTTTCTGTGAATATTACAAGAAATATGCGAGTATACAACGCAGAGCTTTCTTACCTCGAAGGTTCTTCTGGCGGGGAAACACCACTTTTATCAATTATTTTACTCGATCCAAACAATTTACAGCATTATTAGTACCATCATGTGACCATAATATTAATAATCACAATTTTTCAACAAGTTCACACATGACACGAAAACTTGACTATAAGCTTCATCAAGTGACCGACAGATGTCGACAGAATTTTTCACTAAATTGACTAGAAGCTTCATCAAGTCTCCGGTAGAGGTATGGCGTTTTCCTGCACTCAGACAACGATTTTAACACCTTGGATGTTTCAGTCTAACATCTCGGAAGTTTCAGTTTAACATAACATCCATTTTTCACCGTGTAGAAATTTACGGTCAAGTTGATCCAACAATTGAACAAGTTATTAAGTTATTACGAATACCAGCTCACATGTGACATGCACAACTATATTTGGAATTTATGTATTGATTTACAGTATGAGAAAATCGCTAAGTGTGTTGGTAAAACCGAGGGAGCGCTAGGCAGATGACGATCTATAAAGCATTATCGAACTCTGATCTCGAAGTCACATATATTTGCCGATGGGAGATATCGCGTGTTTTGCTCGTGTGTCTTCTACCTTCACATGAGTATACCTGCATTTCCGATGACCCTCGTCTGTACGTACACCAGGAGAATGGCGTCGCGTCGTTTCGTAAACGCCTTCCTACACAGATAGATGCCGAGATTTATTCGCAAGCATGAGTGACATCTGAGCTAGGAATGTCAGGGTATTCGATATTTGTCTTCTATTTCTTGAGAACATTCAGGGTGACAGAAAAACTTCATTTTCAAAATGATGAATAATGTAATGATGAGGCTCTGGTAAAAGTTGGCATCCTTTAGAACTGAGACTCAAATAGAACTCTTTTTGAGGGTTCCTTTTTAGTTCGTTGATACCCGATAGATGACCACTAAAGGGGGCCGAATTTTTCAACTGCGCATGTAATAAAAGTATGGACATATTTGAATTCAATAAATACTATAAATAAATATATAGATCAATATTAACAGAAGCTTTTTTTAACAAATTAAGTTAAATGATAAAAATAACTCAGTTCAAACATAATTTGGGTTCCTTTGGGTTCTGATAGAAACTCCAGTTTTTTATGTGATATTCAAAGAATATACATTTTAATCTTGAAACATTTTTAACATAGAAACTTCCCAATTGGAAAAATTATGCATAGTACATAGTTGATATAAATTATGAAATGTACATAGTCGGAAAGATTATATATAATTTAAATTTGTTTTATTAATTTTTTGTATAAAAGGATGAAAATTGTAAATAATTTCTTTCACTACGTATTAACTATATATAATTTTTTCAACTGGCTTTTATAAACGTCATAAAACAATTTCAAATTAAAATAATTTTTTTTTTATTTCAGCCCAAAAAAAATTATTTTTTGACCATAAAACATTAAGTTTAAATCCAAAAGGACGAATTTTTAATAGAATAAAATCCAGAGAAAGAAGAATAAAATTTTCTTGATACTTCACGGATATTTTAAGTAAATTCATCTTTAAAATAAGCCCCAAAACATTTTAAAATATCCATTATTCGAGAGTTATTCATAATTGAATAAACCTTAAAAATTTAAATATTTTGTGGAATATAATTTTAAAAAATATATGAAAATACTTCATTTTAGAGCCTCGAAAAGGAATACAAACCAAATAAGAGTGGTCTCATACTGTTTGCCTGTATAGCATTCATAACAGGAATAATTATTATTTTAAAAAAGCAAAAAAAAATTTAAGTTTTAATAAGCTTCAGTTGTCTCTTATTCAATTCATTATTTATTATGAAAAAAGTTACGCAACACCTAGGGAAGGTTTAAGATTGTGCAAACAAGCGTTACGTACTTTTTGAACGGCTCCTTATTTATAGAGCTTTCAACAGAATTCCTTGACTTTTGCAAGTTGTTGGTTGGTACTGAACCAATCAATTCAGATTATTACATTTGCCAAATAGGAAAATAAATAATTCCAAAAGATTACACATTTATAAAATTGCTAATTTCAAATAATTCTTTAAGCAATATTTAAACAAAAAGAGAATATCTTTCGATAAATTGAGGTAAAATATTTAAAAGAATTCTCAACAGTATTTATAAGCAACCCTGAAAATTGGAATGAATCATGACCTTAGTATCTTCATTTAAAAAATTCATTTCAGATCGAAATGAAAATTACTCTTTCACGCACCATTTTATTCACCGAGATCCGAGCATGAACAAATTCATACATCAAAATTAAATTTCAAAACTACCTCCTTTCTGGCTCATTAGAAACAAATAAATGAAAAAAGAAAATTTTTCCAAAAATCCTGGCTTTCCCCTGACGTTCCCTCACCAATAAATTTAATCATGTAAAAATCGACAACTTTTTCCTTCAGGTGGTTCGTTCTTCTTGTTATGTTTTATTTCAAAAAACGGCCGATCGCCGGGCAAGCGATTAATAAAAAGGCCCGTAACTCTTTGGGCTAGCCGGGGCTAACTTGAAATAGTTCGCGCGCGGGTTATCGGCGATCGGGCGGTTTTACACGAGGCGCCGCGACGCAATATATATGCAAGTCTCTGGCAGCATACCCACCGCATCGTGTGACTTGGCACACCTGTTGCCGGACTTTGGCGCGCGGCAATCGATTATTTAGCAACAAGCCGCAGAAATTGGAAGGTTAATTTCGTACGCTCGTCCGCAATTTGATTGCACCGCCGCCCGTCGAGCTCACACCCACGTTCTATAATATACAGTTATACTGTCGGTTTAACGTAAAGCGCAATGAAGCCGTTAGCATCAGCTGCTGAGCGACGTGCTTCTTCGGCGATAAGCTGATACAGACAAGGCCTGAAGGGTTTGTGTGGTGATTAAGGAGAGGAAATAATTTTCTAGAGGAAGTTTCTTTAATAGTTAAATGTGCAGACTAATATTTTTTCATCTAAAATTGCTCACTTTTAGGGGTTCGTAGGTGAAACGCTTATACCGAGGGTATGGCATCCGTCTGTCTCTCAGTAATGGGCCATCAGAATCCTTCATAGAAAAATAATGCGACCTCCGGAAAAAATTTTATTTTAATAATAAAAATGGAAAAAGATGCCCAAGAAAGGTGCCTTAAGGTGGGATCCAAACTACCAGAAACCTGACTAAAAGTACGTTTAGTTTTCAGAGGCATTAGCTCAAAGATTGATGGATGTCTATATGGGTCTATCTGAGGTTCATTAAGCTAGCACCTCCACAATCGAATCTTGGCATTCTTCTTAGCTCAGAAATTTCGACTTTTTGGGGCTTTTTTTGGGTACCAATTAAAATTTTTGAACCCCTTTACTTTAAAAAAAAAATTAATTTTCTTGTGGAGGTGTTAGCTTACATTAACCCTGCACCTCCAATATCTAAAATCACGAAATAATAAAAATTCAATTCCACCAGAATTTTGTGCTTTTTTAGGCTCTTGAATTCCGCAAACCAATTGCCCCAAAACAACCTTTAAGTTCCGAAATCAACCCTTTTTGAAAAATTTGAATTTTTCGCAAATTGAATCCCGCCGTATTTTTGGGCTCGTGAATCTCAAAAAAGTCAATGACCAAGACTCTACCCTCACACTTCAAAATCATCTCTCATGACACAAATTCAAAATTTCAAAAAATGAAGCACGCTAAATTTGTTGAAGGCATTTGGCCTCCTCTAAAATACTTTGCAAAAAATTAGCTTTTTAAAAATTATCAATGTCAACAGACCCGAGTCGAAATATAGCCCCTATTTTGACGCTTCAAGTGGAAATATTGCCCCTACTTTGAAGCTGCTGATTCTACTAGCTCCTACTTAGCCGCTCCTAAAGATATTTTCATTCTATTTTGCTTCTACGTAGGTTTTAGCCCCTACATTCAAGCTCTTGCCTCTATGTTCTTGAGTTTTACTAACGTCTCCTTTAAACCTCCATAATCTTCACAGAATTTTTAAGTTCTCTTTTAACGCTCTTAAATTTTCACGCGCAAATGTGGCGTCTTTACCTCGACGCCTGCGCCCTCGTAACGGATACTTTATTGTTTTCTACCACCTTCATCACCACAGTTTGTGAGAGCGTCCGTATAAGTGATTTTAAGCAAAAGGAATTTAAAAGTGCACGAAAAGAATATTATTTGACGACAGATTAACAAAAGTTGAGTGAAACGAGGACATTCTGACATTTTGTACATGGTTTATAACAGTTTGCGTCTTCATTTAACAACAAATAGCAATTTTCATTTTAAGTTGCATAAAACTTAGGATTTGTTG
Source organism: Andricus grossulariae (assembly GCA_011634705.1). NCBI lineage: Eukaryota > Metazoa > Arthropoda > Insecta > Hymenoptera > Cynipidae > Andricus > Andricus grossulariae. Next base: position 10,757 of record JAABKJ010005942.1, on the reverse strand, counting down.
ACAAATAAAAAAAAAAATTATTTTGTATATCCATTTATTCAATAAAAGATATACGTTGTTTTCAACGCTAAATAAGAAATTGTTGTGGAATGATTATGCAAAATAACTTGAAATATTGCGCAAATGTCGCTATGTTTTCATCTTACTCTACTTTTGTTAATCTTTCGTCAAATAATTTTATTTTGTACAGGAAGGTAGAATATCGAGCATCAAAGTAGAAGCAAAAACTGAACACCTATTTTGACGCTCCAAGTGGAAGATTTGGAAATTTGTGCCCATTAGAGCGTCAATGTAGGGGCAAAAATCGTATTGAAATAACCTCTACTTTAAAACCTTAGCCCCTACAAATGACAGCGTGAAGAGCGTCAAAGTAGGGCCTATATTTCGACTCGGGGAGTCTCTCACTTTTTGGGTTCCTCAAAAACATCGACTCCGATTTTCGGGCTTCTACCCTTCACGTTAAAAAAAAACCGCTCTGTACCATGTGCATACGACTTTGCAACTCTGTTGACATAAAAAAAATTATGAAAAAGATTTTTTTTGCTAAGTATTTTTGAAGAGCTAAAAAATCAGAGACTCTGTTGACATTGAAAAATTCTGAAAAAGATTAATTTTTGAGAACGCTGTATTGACGTTGATTTTTTAAGTTAATGGTTGGAGAGCCCACAAATCACAGTTGGTATTTTTGAGGACCCCAAAAATGTACACACTTCATGGATAGAAAGAGGTTAGGTTACTTAAAGGTAAAATTTTTAAAGTTCCACATGTCGATGGAATTATTTTTACACTGTTAGAAAAATCTGTATTAAATTTAATACAAATGTATATGAAGTCATTTGCATACACGGTAGTTGAAATTTAATATACATTAAAAGATGAATAGCTGTACACTTTATATTAAATATAATAGACAGGTCGGTATAGCAGCGTGGTTGAAAACCCAAAGTGCTTTTATTTCTTTAAATCTTATCAAATATTCGCAATTAAAGTAATAATCTAAAATTCGTCCATTGAATTGCTTTTTATGATCAAAGTGCAACGTACATGTGGAACTCTTTCCAAAATTTACCCTGAATGGTAGAAATTTAATGAGAGTACAGTTGATTGTAGGTTAGGTCTATCATTTATTTACGTAATTGAACTTTTCGACTTAGAATCCAATTTTATTTTTGATTAATTGCAAGAAGGTATCATATTTTATTATTAAGAATCAAAAATTACTAATAATCTTTTTTTAATTTTGTGTAAAATTGAATTATCAGAGCGATTATCATGAATGTATATGAAATTTAATAAACACGTACCTAAATAGCGATTCCATATGCTTGAGATATTAATTTTAATATACATTGGTATTTTAAATTTAATGCTATTTTTAACATGTTAACCTAAAGTTAAAATTCAATTTACCATATTTCGTGAAATTATACATTAACATATCATTACAGAAACAAGTCACTGCAGCCCGAATCTGATTTCATTTGTCGTTGAAATAAATTTGTAAATGATACGTGTGTCGACAAAGGGTCGCAAAAAGTAATTCTGGTTCCACTGATTGATTGCGAAATGGCAAACGAGTTAACGTGTAATAGCACATTCCACTACTTGGTATGTGATTTCATCCGATTCCTGATGTTTAACGAATGTTAGACATGCACAGCAATCTACAGCCCTCGGCAATTTAAAAAGAAACGACAAAAAATTAGTTGATAATAGAATTTTACTTTAAAAAAAGTGTCCATGAAAGTGAGATTGAACAATATAGTCATTCATAAAAAAAACATCAATTAAAGGATCGTTAGTTTTGGGATGCATTCATCACATATGGTGCTCACGATGATGAATCGTAGGGTAAATAAAAGGGACAGAAAAATCCACTAGGAGAACAAATAACATACTGTTTCATGTAAACCTTTGTGCCGAATGTCACCACAATCAAGCTGCTAGGAACCCCGAACTATTTTCGGAATACGTTATTTTCGGTTTGCAGTCCTATCCCTATTGCGTTTCACATGTGTAATACACATCGTGTAGACATGAAAATACATGCCACCATGTACTAGTATGCAGTTCAGGATGAATGAAAACAAAAGAGCGCTTAATGTATTTTTTCCCCTTTTAATTAACGTTTTTCAATACGCTAGGGAAGATTAAAGAAGATATATGTATACGGGTATATCTCTAGAACCTTTTAGTCACTTAGATAGAAATGTTGGTTGCAGGGTATCTATTATAGTGTAAAGTATATTAAAAAATACATAGAAATAGATTAATACTCTAGATCAAAATTATTTGCAGTTTGAATGGTCGATTTTTAATTAAGTCAGCTTACCTCGATCCATATTTTCTTATGCACCGAAATCATGTTCATTCAAGAAAGTCTGTATTTCGTGCAGAACAAATAAAGTTATAGGCTTTCAAATTATATCCATCGATTTTGACTTTTCCACCTTCATGGTTATATTTGAATAGTTCATTTGGAGAAGCAAACTAGCACACGTTGAAATCCTAAAGTTAAAACTTAAGTAATAATAAAGGAGAGGAACCAACCTAAATTTGTGTGCGTATTTGCTTCTCAAATACTAAGATAAATGGTTAGTTGAAACAACTATTTAGTTTGTAAGATATGGTACTGCTTTTTTATTAATTGGCACAACAATTTCATTAGCTTCAATGACTATTCAATTGGTACCAGCAACTAATAAAATGGATGTCCCAAATAATAAAATAGCAGTACCATATCTTACAAACTAAATATAATAAAACTGTCATATTCTTTGGTTACAAATTCAGACTGTTATAATGATTAGCCTAGAGGTTAGATTTTGCAAATAAAAATGAGATCCGATAGATCGTTTTCTTTCACATAATTCAATATGTTTTAATCATTAATATCTATTTGAAGACAGTAGTTTTCGTCTTTTCAATTACAGAATATCATTAATAAGTACCTTTACCTAATATAATCGAATTTCCAATGTTGTGGATATAAAAATTTTATCATTTATTTTTGTGTTGAAAAATGAAAGGTTCACGTGTTTTTTTATTAAAACTTACTATAAATATCAGAAATAGTACATTATCCCAATATCGGGAAATAGGTCACAGACAAATTCCTTGAAATTTTAAAATATTTGAATACATTTAAATACAACATTTCAGGCTCAGGGTAAAAGATTCCAAAACCCCAACAATCCAAAAAGAAAATTGTCCTGTATAATGTAATGAACATTCATGTAAAATTTACCGTAAACTTTGTAAGGTACACAACAATCTGTAATGATTACAGAATATTCTACCAGCTGAAGATACATGGTGGCCATGTCTAGGTTCCCTGAAATTTTGTGAGCGTAGAACAAATATTTTCGGTGAGTCCAGGGTAGCTGGAAAAGGCGACTATGTGCACCGAAGTTCGGTGAGCGTATACCAAGTATTATCGGTGTCCCTATAAACTTTGTCTTATATCAATGATTTTTGGGACAATTTGTTGTGTTCATAAAAAATAGAGTTCATAATGTACACAAAACAGGTATATGTACAATGTGCATATATTGTATAATCAAACCACGAAAGATAATTTCTGTTTAACAGACCCCCGTCTTTAACAAAAAGTTTTAAATAACACTTTAAAAACGAGACGAGATTTTTTTCCGATGCATTTGAGGACTTTCTGCTAAGCAAAATTGACTGCAAAAAACATGTGATATGTCTAGAAAATACAAACTGTAAATGCAGTAAAGTAAAATACTGAGTTGTATGTTTTAAAATTATATTTATCTAACTGAGCTTTGAAAATATTTTGTGTACTTTAGGGTTTCTATACCTATCAAAATATACTAAAAAAATGACTAGCCCAAAGAAGCAAAAATGGAAAGAAAACGTGTTTTCCACATAGTCACTTTATGGTTTTCAACACCATATTTTTTCTAGCTAGCTTTAACAATGATTTCAAATGCCTCGGTCCTTATAAATGATCATACACACCAGAAAAAAAGTTAAGAAGTTGAGAAAATAAAAGACAGATAAACTCAAAATTTTGCATTTTTATATTCCACTATTTATATCTTTTTTGCATACCTCCGAATCAATGAAAAAATTGTTGCAAATCGGTTGCCAAAACTTCCCTTTCTTATTATCAATCTTATGTTTTATCTGTCTAAATCTTTTAAACACTCCGAAGCCTTTTTTTATTTTTTGGTTGAATTTGTAGTCAAAATACGATGAGTCAACAAACTAAAGAAATTTTCTATCCTGTTCCGTCTATGAAACATACAAAAATTCCCACTTCAATAACAAAATCCCGTACATTTCCAGTGCATATCCAGCACCAATAAATTTCCCGTAGAATTCCCGCTTTTCACGCTCAACGGCTTTTATTATTTGAATAATAAACTAAAAAAAATAGTAAGACACTAAAAAGAAGATTGACAGAAATTTAAAAACTTTTTATTATTTAGTTTTTGAAAGAGAGTCCTGAAAAAGGAGAAAAAAACAAGGGGTCTGATCATGTCGCTAAATAATTATCTTAAACTTTGAAAAAAGTGGATTAAAGTATCCTTTAGACTTTCTTCCTGCTTGAAACAAAACTAGACACGTTTCATAAACTCGAAACGAAGTTCATACAAGGAAAATGTGATACTGCTTTCTCATGCCCGAAGGGATTGGTGAGATCTCTTTTGTAATATCTGGTTACAGACTTGTATGTGATCCAAAATAAAAGGCAGGTAATAACTGAATTATTCTGAAAATAACAATTAGCCCATGATATACGATCACCGTAAGGTATGCCATTAGAAAATGTATGATGAGGTTTCTCAATTTTTGCGGTGCAGATTTGATAACTAATTCATCTGCAAAAGTTGCTCCGTAAAACTGAAACAAGTTTCATCAAGGAAGGATAAAATACTGGCATCTTATAAAAAAAGCAAAATTCTTAGAAAAGTTGTGTTTTAATTGCTTATATTATAAAAAAGACTCGCAGCAAATGCCTTTACCTCCCTGGGTTTTTATTTCCTAGCATTGAAAATATAAATAATTTATAAATTCATATCAAACAAATTTTTAAATATTAAGATAATTTCCAATGTTCGAGAAGATAATTCGTAATTTCGAATCAAAAGCGCTTGAAATTAAAAATACATTGAAAGATTTTCAAATGAAAACTTTCCAAATCAAACAATTTTAGATTAGGTAAAATTTTGAAACAAGGAAATTATTTCGAAAGGAATGAAAACGAAATGAAGTTGTATTATTTCTAAATAAAAGAGTTTGAAATTGAATAATTTGAAAGTGAACAATTTGAATTTGAATTGAAGAATCTCGAAACTGGCTGATTTCAGATTAAAATTTCGAAAATAGGACCATTTAAGCATGGTTCAATTTTAATAAGTCATAGCTAATTTTTCGGGGAAACATTCCCTACAACTCTACTGTTTCCAATTTTGAAAAAAAAAGACGAAATAATCTTCAAATAAAATTATTTATTAAAAAAAAAGTGTTCTTTGAAAACAATCGTTTTAACTATTTCAGCCATAGAAAAATTTACTTTCAAAATTAGAAACAAGAGAGTCATAAAGAATGTTTTCTTCGAAAAAATAAGCCATCATTTCTTAAAATTCAACCTTTTTTCACAAATTGGTTAAAATAAATTTTGTTCATGATTTTTAAAAAATTTTCACTAACAATAATGTTTTTTGTTTCAAGTTATATAATAAGTAATATTATTTTGGTACTAAGAATCGTACAAAAACTATTTTTTCAAAGATCTGATTTTTGGCACGATAGCTACCTTAAAATTCAAGGGAATTCAAATTGTATTAAATATATAATTAAAAGCATTCAAAATTGAAAACTTTTTGATGTAAATAATTTCTAGTTCGAAGCGATTAAAATTTGACATTTTGAAATTGAAAACTAAATTTCATGTTTTAAAGTCAAGGCTTCTGAAACTCTAAAATTTTGAATTGTTATTACATACATCATAATATAATATTACAATTGATTATAAATATTTTTCTTAGGTCAAAAAATAAATTTACCGTAATTTTTACCGTGCAAAATGGAAACATTTTCCATTAAAAACTTTAAAGACTGAATTATTCTAAAAATACATTTAAAATGAAGTCATTTTTAACGGAAAACATTAAAAATTTAAAAATTGTTAATTTATACTTTTTTAAATTCAACAATTTCAATTTGAATAGGAAAATCAAAACTGATGAGAGGAAAAATGAAAGAACTCTAAAATTGTAACAATTCAAAATTAAAGAAATTGTTCAATCACTGATGTAGCGAAATGTATCGAAATCGGAAAATTTTAGGATGTTAAATTGAACATTAAAAAAAGAATACAAAACAAGATCGCTATGATTCCCATTTCTAAATTTTTTTAGGCTTGAATTAGACACATTATTTTCTTGATTTTTTAGTGTTTTGAATTTATTCTGGAGGCACTTAATTCAAGTCTGCTTAATTAAGAATCCTTTACACTGAAAATTGTGCAACTATCAAGTATTTCAATTTGATATTCTATGATTTCGAAGAATTAAAAAAAAAACAGACAATTTTCCACATTTAAAATTGAAACCAAACAATTTAGAATATTTAAATCTAAAATTATTAAATTTAAAACCGAATAAAATTGAAACCAGCAATTTAAAGCATTTAAATATAAAATTAATTAATATAAGACTGACTACCAAGGATTTCAGTACGAAATTTTGCAATTCTGTAAGATTTAATAATGAAATTGTCCTGACATTTTTAATATTTGAATTTTAAACTTTTATCGATTCGGGAGGATATAGTACCGTTAAAAACCTGCTGAATGCTTATTTTTGCGAATAAGTAATAAAATGTTGATTTCTTAATCTGATATTTAAAGAGATTTAAATATGATCAATAAGTATCATATCATGTAAGTAGCAAGTGACATTCAAAGTGATTGGATAGATTTTTTTTACTAAAAAATGTGATTTCTGTTTTTAAAAAATCAATGTCATTTTCAGCATTTAAAATTGAAGAATTTGAAATATTGAGAGTCCCGGGGCATAAGTACAAAAATTCGAATTTCACAACAGACACAAAAAACGGTCTTACTTCAATACATCTGAATTTTTTTAACAAAAAAGGACTTATGAGCTATTACTTAGCTCTATCGGATCATGCGAGGAACATCGTTCCTTTCCAACATGAAAGTCCTCAAAAATGAAAATATTGACACGCAAAGAATAGCATAAATTTTTTATTTTTTAATTTAAAAAAAAGTATTTTTCAGCTATTAATTAGCTTTATTGAATCGTGGAAAGAACAGGCAAAAATAATTAATCACTTTAAAAAAATACCAAACGTGGATTTGGACCCACTTCTAAATCGAACTAGACCATAATTTTCTACAGACATTAGTTAGGTTAAATCAAGTAGGTTAAGCCAATAAAACGCATTTGCAAAATTTGGCATTTACGCCCTTATGCCCCGGGACCCTTCATATGCTTTCTAATTTTAAACTTTCCAAATTATTAAATTCAAACACGAAGCGTTAAAAATTAAACAATGCCAAACTTCGTTTACAAATAGAAGTATTCTTAAATTAGGATCTTGAAAGGAAACCGTTAAAAATTATTACTTTTTCAATTATGTATACTGAAAAACTGTAACATTGGCATAAAAAAAAGTCGCGAGACAAAAAACACGCGAAAAGCGAGCAGAAGCATATGAACTTCAATGTATACAGAATGAATAACTTGCTGTTTTATAATAGCAGCAATTAAAACACACATTTTTTTCTTAAAAATAAAAACTTATAGAATTTCTTCTATACCAAAGTAAAAGGATAAGTCTTTTATTCTGACTTTTAGTTTCCCTTTTCAAAGAAAAAGCTTACTCTTCAAAGCAAGAAAAACACGAAACATTTTTATTCGAGTATTCATAGAATTCATGCGATTTCCATGGAAGGGAGGAACGTCTATAGTAGTCTCAGCAGTTCGCTTTTGGGGCGGAAAGTGTTGATAACCGCAGTGCGATTCACCTGACTTCGTACAAAGCAAAATACGGCAAACACAAAATAAAACAATTTCAGATTAAAATGTGAAAATTTTTAATTTATTGATTTATTTCAACAAAAAAAAGATTACTTTTCTACCATAAAAGACGAATTTTCAACAAAACAGTTGAATTTTTAACAAAATACATGAGTGTTTAACCAAAAATTATATTTCCAACAAAACTGTTCAATTTTCAACCAAATTGTTGAATCTTCCACCAAATGGTCGAATTTTCGGACCAAAAAAAATTAAACTTCCACCAAATTATTATTTTTTTTAGAAGTCAGTTGAGATTAGAACAAGAAAGATGAATTCTCAATCCAACAGGACAAATTTTTTGTCCAAATGGATAACTGTACTACAAAACAGTTGAATTTTCGACAAAAAAAGATAACTTCTAAATGATAAATGTAATAGTTGATATCTCAACGAAACAAGATGAGATTTCTACCAAAAGAGATGAATCTTAAAACCAAAAACACGAATTTTCAACCAAGAAGATTAATTTTAAAGCAAAAAAGACCAATTTTCAAACAAATAATTGAGTTTTCAACTAAAAAATATCAATTTTCAACCGAAAACGGTGAAACTAAATTTTCAGTAAAAAGATTAATTTTTAAGAAAAGAAAAAAGAATTTTTAACCCGAAGATATGAATTTTTAATAAGAAAGGTAATTTTAAAGCAAAAAGATTAATTTTTACCAACAAAGACGATTTTTTAACTAAAAAATATAATTTTTCTATAAAAAATGGAAAAGTTACATTTTCAGTTTTAAAAAAATGTTTAAACAAAAAAAAACTAATTTTCAACAAAATAATTAAATTTTCAACAAAGGAGATGAACCATCAGTAAAAAAAAATCTTTTAACAAAGTAGTTTAAGTTTTACCCAACTAATTGAATTTTCAATTAAAAGATATCAAGTTTGAACAAAATAGTACAACTCACAACAAAAAAGATGAATTTTAATCTAAAAACACTCATCTTTACGTGAAATAGTTCAATTTTTATTTTAAAACAAAAATTTTCTAACGAATTTTCAACCACAGAGATGAATTTTCAACTAAAGTTATGAATCGTAAAAAAAAATATGATTCTTTAACAAAGATGAATTTTCAACGAATAATGTAATAGTACATATTACAAACAAACATATATTTATTTTATATAAAAAACAGATGAATTACACCAAAATGAGAAATTTTCAAAAAAATAGTCGAATTTGCAAACAAGAAAGATTTCAGTTGAATTTTCAAGGCAAATAAATAAATATAATAAGATCTAATATATATATAACTTCTAAATGATAAATGTAATAGTTGATATCTCAACGAAACAAGATGATATTTCTACCAAAAGAGATGAATCTTAGAACCAAAAATACGAATTCTCAACCAAGAAGATTAATTTTAAAGCAAAAAAGACCAATTTTCAAACATATAATAAGATATGTATTATATATATATATATATATAATAAGATATAATAAGATGACTAGCCAGAATATCATATCACGGTAGCCGCAAAACTTGATTTTCAAAATTCATTAATTTTTCCCTGACCAACTTTTCATTAACCGTGATAGTTATTTAAAGTGATTTTTATAGAAATCCCCTGACTTTTACAAGATTTTTTTTTTAAATCCCTGATTTCCCTGATTTCCAGGTTTTCCCTGATAATACGGCCACCATGTATTTTATTTTTATTATCCTAGCAGCCTGTTTTGATAAAACTTTTGCAAATTTTGTAAAGGGTAATTTGCATAAAAATTCCATGTAAAAAAAAAAGAAATTCTTTTGCTAAAAAGAGGTTACTACTAGAAAGATGTCCTGAAAGGTGAGCATGTGTCTGATGAATCGGAACGACGTTCTACTGATGGCATGTTGAGTTTTTCTGGTCAAGGTCTAGCCGTCGCTATCGTCGATCGAGAATGACAAGACGCATCGAGTAAGAATTACGCAAGACTGGCGGAACCTAGCCAAAGGCAAAAAAGGAGAACTTCATTCTAGCTCTGGTTAGTTTCGGACAAAGGCACAATCGTAAAATGAAGTACCTGTCAAGTAAATCACGTGGAATAGCAATATTTTGCCAAAGACTTTATATTATGACATTAGCTAACAACTGTCATTGACAGTTCGTCTACTGTTTCGTTGACAGTCCTTAAATCAAGGCAGAAATCACACGGAGAAAAATGGATCGTCAAAGTTAGAGGGTCAAAATTTAGAGAGCCAGTCCATTCTTTTGGATGGTCTAAAGAGCCATCCAGAATTTTTTTGACATAGAGAGACTCTCATTTTATGACCAGTCTGACTGTTATAAGAAGGACAGACTCACTATCAGGGATAAGCAAAGTATCCTTTCGGGATGGTCAATACGATCATCTTGTTTTCACTCATTTCGACCATCGACGGAAGGGCAACTGACCCATCGCGGAGGACCGACCTGATTAGTTACCGTTGGCGTGTTTATTTAAAATGATTGAATGTGTAAATCAAATTTTCACAACAAATGATAAATGTAAAGTGCATAAGAATATTAGGAATAATTGTACATTCATATTTAGGATAAAAAAGATATTTCTTTCTTTAAAATTAAAATCGATCATTTATTTTCAAGGAGAAAATCTAATAGATAATTATATTTCACTTTATAAGTCTTCCTTGTGAGCAAAGAATTATTTTTAATAACTTTACTCTTATTATTTGCTGTACACAAT